>PVLA01009813.1:0-70523 GCA_004027455.1 Hydrochoerus hydrochaeris
GGGGAAGAAATGGCTTAAAAGGAAAGAGGAACCCAGGAAGGTGGGGGAGGAAAAAGTTAGGAAAAAAGGAAAAAACGGAAACAAAGATTTGTAAATAAAGGGGGAAAAGGAGGTGAGGAGAGCTGAGGGGAATGGGAGAAAAAAGAAAGAGGACTTAGAGGAACTAAGACATACCGCGTGCAGGTACAAGAGCCCTAAGATTAATGTGATCATTATGTGTATCTGAATTGCATCAATCAACTTAATAAATACATTTTTAAGAAAAGGCCTAAAGTTACAAGTTTTCATTCTTCATTTAAAGTTCTCCTGTTGCCAAATACAAATCCTAAATTATTTTGAACACAGAGGATTTTCATTTTCATTTTTCACTGGGCAAGCACATTATATATCTGTTCCTCAATTACACATGACTTTATGAAATCATCTAAGTTTTGATTACATAATACTGTTTATTAATATGCATAGAAGTGAACATGCACATACATAAAATAGTCTTACACAAAGTGCCTTTCCATCATTCAACCAGTACATTTGGAGCACATATTTATACCTTTCTTAAGATATATTTTATTAATTATTAGTGTGTTTGTGTGTTGTTTTATCCAGAAGAGAGAATCATCAAAATTTTTGTGATTACTAAAACAGATGCATTAGAACCTTTTTGTGGGGCAGGGAGGTGGGGCTGAGACCCAGAGATCACACCTGTCAGGCAGGCACTCTTCCCATTGATTTACATTCCCAGCCATAAAGAATATCTCTTTCTTGAAACGGCTTTATTGACTATTCAATTTTAGTATATGTGCTGCCAAAGTGAGCACTTTATTGACCATTCAGAAGAGAGCCAGTGATGCATAGAAGCATTCTCCTTAAGTGTTAAGCCTGAGATAACTATTTCCTCATTTGCACTTAACTTAGTTCTGTGTGCGCTCACACACACACAGAAAATTCATTTTCATTATAGAAAATAATGTGGTACAACTGCCAAAAGCACCAATCATGATGAAAAGGAACCATTTTTTTACTTCTTTCTACAAATAAAACTAAGTATAAAATATGGTGTTGAGCTTCTGGAATCATAGAATTCCTTTATTTATGTATGGAGTTTAACAAATTACAGTAATTGTTTATATATAAATATTTTGATATAAAATATCAGATGACCACTAGAAACTTTCATATTTTAAAAACTTAAAATGATAAAAATATAAATGAGCACTACAAGTAAGCAATGCAATAGATACTAAGGAGGTTTCATGATTCTGAGTGACTTTAAAACATAAAGTAGTCAATCGTTTTCATAGTGTCTTCACTGAAAATATTATGACAGCCCAGTTTTAATCACCAATATGGATTACCAAATGTTTGTTTCTAAGTAGTGATGGCCCTGTTAAGAAAATTACCAATCATGCCGAGCGTGGTGGCTCATGCCTGTAATCCCAGCACTCGGGAGGCTGAAGCAGGAGGATCATTGTGAATTTGAGACCAGCTTGGGCTACAAAGTGAGCTCAAGGCCAGCCTGAACTGCATAGAGAGACTCTGTATCAAAAAGGCAAGAAAAAAAAAGAAAATTACCAATCTTCAGCTTATTCAAAATTGTAAGTCTTTATTAACAAATCTACAGTTTGAATTTTGTTTTTGCATCTTCCTGACAAATCTCCAATTAAAAATACAATGATTTTGAGTATCACACTAAGGCAATAGATTACAGTGTATGCCTTCTTTTTTATTTAAAGAGAAAAAAACAATAAAACAAAACAAAAAAGGAAGCAATAATACAAAATTCCAAAAAAATGAGATAAACTAAAGTAAACACTTAAAAAATCACTAGTTGACAAATCACATACTATCATCTTAGAAATAGTTGTTCAAGTTACAGAATTAAAGCACAGAAAGTGGACATTCAAACTGTGAGACTGCAAACAGTTCTGCTCAACGATCCAACATACACTTAGCAATATTTGGTTATCAATCCTACACCCTTAAACATACATGCAGTTATATCCCTTAAATCACTTTCTTCTCCTCTCTTTTTTTTACAATAGCAATTACGCATTTTGGGTTTTATTACTCATTTTTTTTTGTACTGGGGATCGAACTCAGGACCTTGCCCTTGCAAGGCAGGTGCTTATGCCACTGAGCTAAATCCTCAGCGCAGTGTATGCCTTCTTGTCTCTAAATATTAATTGAAATTTCAGCATCTAAAGAATCCTGCATAACTTTTATAAATGCTGATAAAGAATTCCAAATGTCTGTATATATGTGAGAGAACTTTGATGATACAGGTCTGTTATGAATACATACACTCTCATTTTTGCATGATTTATGAATAAAAATCTTAATATTGAGCAGACATCAAAACATTTTAACAATTATTTTATTAGTGTAACAAAAATGGAGAAATCAAGTGTGCTCTAGGTATCTATAATAAAACTTCAAATCAGAATGCATTATATTGAGCACACAGTCACTCCTCATATCCCTCACCCCCACCTGTATGAGAAGCATATACAACCATGACTCTCACTGATGTGGGGTTAGCCATGTGACTTGCTTTGGTCAGCAGGGTATTAATGGACATTTTGTGATTCTTGAAATGGCCTAGTGTTAATGTGGGCTGTTTGTTCTCTTTCATGTCTTATCACTGCCAGAAGAGATGCTACAAGTAGCCCACGTTGCACGAGACATAATTAGTAGATCTGGGACCTAAGGCCACTTTTCAGCCAAGCCCAAACAAAACCAATACATAATAATTGAGCATCATGTGACAGAAATATTTGCTTTACGCATTGAACTTCAATATAAGATGCACACATGCACAAAGAGTAGAATTGTCATGATAGTTAACTGAATCAAAATGATTCATGAAATGACATAGGTGCTTCAACTTATTTCCAGGGTAGTATCTGGTACATCTACTCATGGTATGTACATTAGATTGACTGCTAGAATTCTTAAACTGAGCCTTAGAAATAGTTACCTGAAAATATCATTCTCTATACATGTTATTTATATAATATTATTAAGCATTTACATTAAAATACATCTAAATTTATCTTAAAATTCTGTGATACTTAGCTTTATACACCAGCTAGACTGTGCTAAGGGATGTACAGAAAACTGGTAAAACCTTATTTCAGGGTTGTGTCTCTGACTATGTTTCCAGAAGTGATTATTAGTTGAATCAGTAGACTAAACAAAGAAAATTGCTGTCACTAATATCAGTAAGTTTTACCAAATCAACCAAAGACCCAAATAGAATAAAAAGGCACAGGAAAGATAAATTTGCTTACTCTCTATGAGGTGAGATATTCATCTTCTGATCTCATACATTAGCAATCCTGATACTTGGACTTCGATTCTTAAACTTGCCCTTAATTTACACTATCAGCCCTCTACCCACTGCCCATTTTTAGGCTTTCAGTTTTGACTAAAAGATATCACTAGCTTTCCTGGAACTCCAGCCTGAACTACCGGGACATTTAGACCTCCATAACTGCATGACCAAATTTTCCCATTCATATTCATGTTCACTTTCTAATTGTCTCTCCCCTTTCTCCCTCCCCCTCCCCTCTCCCCTCTCCTCTCTCTTTCTCTCTTTCTCCCTCTCTCCCTTTCTGCCTTTCTTCCTTTCTTCCCTTCTTCCCCCATTCATTATTTCTCTGGATAATCTTCACTAATGTAATCAACAACTCCATGTCAATCCTGACTTTGAAAATTAGTTAGTTTAGTAATGTCTATTGTACGTTGCTAGGCACACCTAAACATCAATTCAAGAACTGCCAATATTTCAATAGGTTAGTAAGAACAGTAAAGAAGATCCCCCCGGGAGCTTTCTCACCCATTTTCTAATCTCTTTTATCTTCAGCTGGTTACAATATTCTTTGCTGCATGACTTGCCTATTTCAGGTAGATATTGCTCACTCCATTTCTCTACCTTTTCCATACTACTTTCTGTGTTTAAAGCCCCAGCAAGGATAAAATTGTCCTAGACAATTCAGTTTCTAATTAATTTTATTCCTAAAAACAGGAGGAAGTAATGTTAAAGAATTCAAACTCTTTCCATTATGCTCTGTAAAATGTATGTTTGCTCCACTTCAAGCAAATGATTTAGATTCTTTTGTGTCTCCTTCACTCACGAAATGGGGAAATACTATTTACCACACTTTTTTCAGCATTACGATGATCAAATTCTGTGTCTGAAAACATTTTTCATTTGCTCTTTCTTGTTTAGAAGTATTTTCAGTCACACTACATTTTCCCCTTTAGGACAAACAGGTTTTGTTATTATGATAATATATATCTTTATAGATAAATAAAATAAATAAAACTTAATATACCCTCCAATATGTATAATTTTTAATTTTTATCAGCGAGCACAGTACTACTGTGATTGTGGTTTATTTGGCACTAAAGTTATAGAGGTATTATAAAATATATAAGTGAGCTGTTTTATTTAATTTTGTTCATTTTTCATTTTCCATAATTTCTCTGAAATTGAAGTGTCTGATTTAGCTATAACTTAGTAATTATTATGGGATTTTATTTGGTATTGGTCTTTTATCTATTTGTCCAATTATCATTTCAAACAAAACCATTTCATTCAAATAGTAGATTTTTAGTTTAAGTTAAAATGAAAAATATAATTAAATGTAAATAATAAATCCTTAAATTTAAATTATATTTGATTTAAGCCATACATAAAAATGAAAGTTATACATATTAGTAAGGTAACATAATTGTTTTGATACATGTAGACATTGCATAATGTTTGAATCAGGTTAAACATACTAATCTCCTCCAATTTTTATATTACTTTTTGGTGAAAATTTCCAATGCTTTAGTATAGTGGAAGCATGAAAAGTGGTTTGATTAAATATTAAATATCATATCTGTATTATGTTAAAATCATGTTTTAATATTTTCAAGTATTATATCTATATTATATACTTCTTTCTATGTAGCTTGTTATGTATATATCTTATAATCTCAGTACTATGACAATTCTTATTTTTATTAAAGCCATTTAAAATCTTCAAATTAAAAATTGAGTTAAAAACTCCATTTGCTAAAAGAAAACTTAAAAATAGGTTAAATTTAAAATTTAATAAATATTTATTTTAATTTAAAGCCCAAGGTCCTTCACAAATAACTAATTAAAATAAAAATGAATTTGCATATGTCTCAATAATAATGTAATAAACATTAAAAGTATATGCAATAGAATCTAAAGTTAATAATCTTTGAAGACTTTATGAACTATAAAAGTATGGCTGTAAACAATAAAGAAGTTAATTATTTCAAGGCTTGTTTTTTCATTCAGAGAAAATAAATTTTAACCATCCTCATCCTGAGGCTCAGTTGATGTCTTATATTAAACACAATATGACTGCAACAGAAACCATGAACTGTATACCACTAAAAGGAGAGATGAAACTCTCTAATGTAAATGCTAACTATTGCAAATTAATAACATTAACATAACATTCATTAATAATAAAATTTGCTGTCAATTTGGCATTTACATATTGCACAAGCCATTTTCAATTAAATGAACTTTAGGTACAATTATAAACATTAGAGTTGTATATATTTGTATTTTTAGAAGCTTTTCAAACTGTAATTGAATTAGACCAAATCAGTTAATCCTTGTTTTAAGAAGAACACAATGCTGCATGTGGTGGAGTATATCCATAATCTCAGCACTGGAGACCCTAAAGCAGGAGGATTGCTGTGAGTTTGAGGCCCGCCTCGGTTACATAGCAAGACACTATCTCAAAACAAAACAAAACACAATAATTTGTTCCAGGAAAAGACAATAATAACTTATTGCTCTTTGCATATTAGCATGCATTTACGGTTTATGTCTTAGGTAACACCATGATGTCACAATCAACAGGACACACATTTTCTGCTGCCTTGTAAACAGTAATCATCAGTTTTTTCTGAAGCAAATATAATATCAAACTCCTTATCTGTATTTAGCCAAATTCTCTAGATGCCATAATGAGAGATAATGATTATATGTACTTAATTCTTTACAAAACATATTCATATATTTTTCATCACATTATTGTCCTTATAATTGGGTTTATATTTATTCATTAATATTGAATGAACACGTGTTTCTAATTAAGAGTAAATGTTACTTGGATTTTCACAGAGACGGTAAGCTTTAGAAAAAATGTTAATGATTTATACATTCCTGCAGTAGTTTTGTAACTAAATTCTCTGTGTGATTTAAGTCCTCTATGAGTATGCTTCTTTATCTATTCTTTAAATATTGTATTTCCTTCATATTTATCTCACTATACTGTGTTCCTTACAAACTTCATTCATGTTCATTGTTTCTACCAGCTCATGAATTCAGATGTTTATCTGAGGACGAATGGTCTAATATAATATTCAGCTGCATGTATAGTTCTGCTTACTTGATTATCTTCATGTTAATATTTATCAAAATTTTAAAGATATTTTCAAGCTCAATCCCTTTAGAATTCAATTCACAATCATACCTCCTTATTGCATTGCAATTATTATCATTCGGTTGCTCAGTAAATTGTGCACTTTTCAGAATTCCCAATTGCAGTAGATGACACAAATGTGAATGTAGTTACATATTCTGAAGATATAAACAGATACCTTTGACACTGTAACCTCCTATATATTTCACATTCAACCTGACACGTCTTGCAAATTCCACTCATATATGGCTTGCTAATCTAGTCAATTTATTACTCTATCTCAAGTTTTTCTACTTTGAGATATTATAAGAGCATCCGAATTTTTCCCTATATCATTATTTGTGTTTCTGTCTGTTTCCCTTAAATCTGTTTTCTACATTGTAAGCATAGTGGTCATTACAATATATGTACTGGATCAGATCATCCTGCTGTTTTAAAACACATTTAACTCATATTTGTCTTAACTGCTTCAACAGTTTTCTAATAATACTTAGAGGCAAATATACAAGACTCTAGTGTTTTAATTAATTAAACGTATGTATTTTGTTAGCATCCTTTATCTCTTTTGAATTCCTACAATTTTCCTTTGCAACTCAGGAAAATTTTAGCCCCTATTAGTAACAAATCATCATATCATTGCTATTTATTTTATTATTGTATTTTTGGCAAATTATTCCTTTTCATGCAAATTGATGTCACTTCAATTCTAATTTTTTGGTATAACTTACATGTATCCCATAAAATGTTTCTTCTTTGTATTTAATAAACACTGGTGACAAATGAATAATTTATATAAACTGGCTATTCCAATGGAAACTGAGGCCTAGGCAGGAAAATATTTGGTCAAATTCAGAGGTAAACTAGAGCTAAGCTTTCACCGAAACTTGGATATCGTGGTTTCAGTTTAGTGTTCAGTGTATCACAGTTCATTGTGCTCTGTTACCATTGTCATGCCTTTGAAAATGCTAGGATATAAAAGGAATTTATTGCTTTTACATTTAAAGTTATTGTCATGGAAAAATGAATGAAAGTTCTGTAAATCCTGTTGATTTCCATTTAATACATCGAAGATGTATTGGCAGGTTCACTCAAATTGTATGCCTACTCCTTGAACAGTACTTAGTATCCATAAGTAAATTATAACCAGAAAGACAGTAGTCACTGTGCTGGTGAAATAAGACAGAAGACATCAGCAATACAACAGCGAATGATGTGAATTTCAAGTCTGAATGTATCTTTTCAGTTGAGGAATTATAGGTCTCAATTTTGCCTACTGAAACAAATGGTCCATTGAAGCTGTTGCTTGATGGATATTAGTACTTATTAGATACAATCATTTCAAAGAGGGTAAAAAATACTCTACAAAACCATAGACTTCAAAATTTATTGTTCTAAATTTAATACAATATCTACAACTTAGAAGGCTCAGTCTCATAGTAAGAAGTTCTTCAAGAACTTATGTTTTATAGATGTGATAGCAAGAATTTATAACTCTATCCAATAACCCACAACCCTATACAATCCCTTTTCTCCAAGGGCAGCAAGGACCTCTGAAAATGATTGGATATCATTTCTATGATGCAGTTATATTATATGATATAATTGACCTTAAAAGGGGAGATTATCATTTATTGACTTAACTTAAGTAGGTAAACACATAAAAGGGAAAAAGCTCTTTACTACTAAATGGATTTATATTTTTAGAGGTGCTACATGAAGCATACTCCCTGCTGCTGGCACTGAAAATAGAAAGCAAAACATGATAAGGAACGCATACAAATTTTCAAAGCAATGGGTGGTGACTGGCATCCAGTCTCCTATCTACAAGGATCTTGATTCTGCCAACAGTCTGAATCCTTGAAGTAGAACTTTGTCTAGATCTTCTGGATAAAAATACTGCCCAGCCAACAAATGACCTTGAAACTGAGACCCTTTACAGGGAGTACAGATAACCTAAACCTAAACTTCTGATCTACCAAATTATAAAGTAACCATGGATGGTACTTTGAACTACTAAGTTTGTGATAATTTTATGCAGCAACAGATAACTAATACACATAGTATCTCAAAGGATGGATAAAGATGTTAGTACTTTCTCATAATTTCAATGCAATAAATATTTACAAGCAACAAGTAATTACTGAAATTTACAATGTGACTCCGCATATGTACTTTTATTTAATTCTTCCATAAACTCAATAAAAAGAGGATTTTTGTTCCTTGCTCTAAATTTCCTTTTAAAATTAGAGACTCTTATAGTCTAATTTTATTGCTCACCATTACAGAGGCAGACAGTGGAATTATACATAAAATTTAAACTAAGTCAAGGTACACGTAAGTAATGTTGTTCCTAAAAGTGTGAGGTCAGGCCTAGTATTAAATATTTAAGATTCTTCAGGATAGGGGTCTGAGGAGGCAAGTGAGGTATTTGCCTTGTGCTCAAAATTTTAGATAAAAAAAGACACTAAAAAGCCTCAGTAATCATGAAAATGAAGGATGAGGATGACCAAGCCGCCAGAATGCCAGTTGTTTCTTGGCAGCATGATCGTTGAAGTGACACTGGAAACAAGTTTAAAGGTGGGAAATATGTTCAAATCGCACTGTACCAAAATCAGGATACAGGTGAAGGCATTCTTCAACCACTAAAAGGATAAAGCTGCTTCCAGGCCACTTTTGATGCCTTCTTCTGCTCGAGATGGTATGATTTTATCATTAATAGAAAAGAAGAATACTTAGAAGTACAGGGAAAGCAAAAAATAATAGTAAATTAAAAAGTTCAAAAATTAGTTCTAATGGTTGATGAGCAATAAATCCAAGTGTACAACCTAAGACTCCTTATCCACAGTTGAATGCCTTTGCTCTACAATTTTCTACATTTTCAGGCTCATTAACCTAGAAACATGTCCCAAAAATTACATGCTGATGAAGTTAAATATTCATTGAAAAATCTAAATATTTAATTTACTGAGTGAAGTGAGAAGGGTGAAATTTTCTTTTAATAAAATGAGACAATATATTAGCATATTTATTCAAACAAATGAGATGTTCCTGCACTCACCACATTAATAAATGAGGTCTTGAAATAAATTCCATTAGAACTGTCCTATAAGTTTGTGAACCCAAAAGGGAAGAATGACATGTGCTACTTAGGTTTGCATGCATAAAAGCTTAGATAATAACAGCACTCATCATTTATTATATTTGTATTAGAATTTATAAAGAAAAAAACAAACTGGCATAATAACAGGTTAGCTATGTGGAAAGAACACATAAATTATATTCTTTTGAAGAAAGAGCTTTGAAGAAATAATAGTAAAAATATAGCTATTTTTAATAAAAGTAATAAATAGAATAATAAGTAATAGAAATAATAGTAAAAAGACAGCTTTGAAGAAATAATAGTAAAATTTTCTATGTTTTCCAAAATCCTAAATATATCTAGGCACCATAATATGTCATGTGACAAAGACTTGAGCTTGATCATAGACTATGCCAATACTACTATCACTAATAATACTTAAGAACAGATGGGGCTGGGGATGTAGCTTAGAAGCACAAGCTCTTGCCTGGTAAACTCAAGTCCTGAATTTGATTTCCAGTACAGGGAAGAAAAGGACAGATAAATTAATTATTCAACCAGTTATCAACTGGATTAGTTGAAATTAATATTCATTTATTTAAAATTACAATATATATAATAAAATATTAGACTAAAGAGGTTTCTGATAGTGATTGCACAAGGAGATTTAGTTTCCTTTCATTTTCTAAGCAGTATTCTGGGGTAGCTGTAAGACTCTCAACAGTAATACCCAATGTGAAATAATGAAGAATGATATCTATAGATTGATTTCAGTTAGTAGTCTCAAAAGATTTATAAAACTAGGGAATTAAAATTCTCTATCCCCTAATGCATTGAGGACAATGATTATAACTGAACCACCAAGGAGAAAACAGATATTATGCACCTGTTGTGTGGTCTTTCCAACACACAAATAAGAATCAAATTTTCTTTTGTGTTGTATCAGGGATAAAACTCATGACCTCATGCTTACCAGGCAAGCACTTAAGCCATTGAGCTAAATCCCCAACCATGAGTTCGATCACCGGTACAAAAAAAAATCTGGACAGATTTATTCTCTAACTATTGAATAGTATGATGCTGAGTGCCAAGTACATATGGGTTATACCTGCTTTTTTGTAATATTATATATTATTGAGATTTCCATAATAAAATGAATTTATTATAAATACTGTCTTTAAATTTGAAAACACAAATAAGGTTGAACATTTTATGTAAAAATAGAAATCATTAAGTGGGTTCATATTGCGACAGAAATAATAATCAAACTGTCACCCAGCCCTGGGCATCCAAAAACTTTCCAAGACCAACCACAATTTACTTCACCAGAGGGTGAAAGAAAAACCTACCACAGTACAGAAAAATATGAAAATTATTCAGCTGCTTTAATGGGCTAGTTTTATTTTACTCAAAAACTATAGGAGATTGCCCTGAGGGAAAAATTCAGGCATACTCAGAGAGAGAAATATACTCTAAATTAAGTTATAGCATATCCAATATAGCAATGAGTTAAACAAAGACATAGGAAAATAGGTGTTGTCCAAGAAATGAAAAACTTATATCACATTTGAAAATAAATGTGAATTTAAATCAATCATGTTAACAGATAACACAAAGCATTTGATCATTTTCAGGGGTAAAGAAAAAAAATTTAATTAAAAATTCAACAAAAGTTTGTGTTAATAACTTTTAATAAACTTACATTAGAGTGGAATTTCTGTAACATAAAATTAGAAACAACCATACATAGGTGTGAAATGTTAGACATATTTATAATTAAACCTACAATAACACAGTAGAATGGTAGCAAATTTTACTGGTCAAACTTCGAGTAAATTGTAAGAACAAGTATTAAGTCATACAGGAGAACACCAAAATGAAAGTTATAAAAGTAAAAGACTGAAATATAACACTCTAAAGTTCAAATGAATAACTCACAAATTATTTGAATAAATAAGGAATTTCAAACCTGATGTAAAACATCATCACAGCACAATCAGTAATCTAGCCACATGAAATAAAGTCTTAAAACATATAAGGCAAATCATATACCATTCAAAATAATAGCAACTGGTTATATTCCTGACAAAATTAGAAAAGTACCCTAAAATTATATTGAAAAGCAAAAAGCCTGAATAGCCTAAACCATTCTTTAAAAAACAAACAAACTAAATAAGCAAAACAAGGCAGGAAGCATTGTAATATTTGATTTTTAAAATACACCACAAAGCTATGGTAAACAAAACAGCATGGTACTGGCATGGAAAGGGACACATATAGCTATGTAACAAAATAAAACGCCTAAAGGTAAACAAATTGATCTCATTAAAATGGACAAATGTGCTGGGACAATGCACTGGAAAAAATAGGTTTTTTAGAAATAAATGTCCCAGGAAAAATTGGATATTGACTCACAGGAGAATCATATTAGACAGTTATCTCTTATGTGTTACAAAATCATAAACTAGACCTTTATATCTCACTTCTTATAAAATTAAATCAGAGTTGATGAATGACTTAAATGAAATACCTAAAAATGTGAAACTATTAGAAGAATTTGGGGAAATGCTTCAGCATAAAGTACAGGCAAGGATATATTTTTCATAGTATTCCAAAAGCTTAGGAAACAAAATCAAATGCAGACAATGAAATTACTTCAAATTTAAAAGCTTCTGTTAGGCAGAAGAAACAAATTAGAATAATGAGACAATTCATAATGAGAAAATACTTGTAAACTACATATCTGACAAGGGTTTAGTGTATAGAATAAAAGGAATTCCAAGATTTCGCTAACAAAAAAACAAAGAACCCAAATTAAAAATGCTCAATAGACCTAAATAGATATCTTTCAAAAGAAAACGTACAAGTAACCAAGTGTTATATGAAAAACTGTTCAGTAGCACTAATCATCAGGGAAATGCAAATCAAACTTTCAATGAGGTATTACCTCATTCCATTAAGAGTAATGAGTGCATTGGTAAGTTTCTGGGGTGGTACAGAATTTCTAACACTTGCAGTTTAAAGGAAGAGATGTTTTTACTCACATTGTTGGAGGTTTCAGTCCATGGTAAGCTGGTTCCAATGCAGAAAAAGCACGGTGGAAGTTCATGGCAAAGGAAAGCTGTTCAACCTATGACAGTAAGAAACCAGAGAGCAAAGGAAGTGACAAACCAAGGACCTGGGGACAAAAACATACTGTTCCAGATTACTCCCTCAATTATCTACCTCCTTCAAACGGGCTTCATTTCATTATAACATATTGACCCATAATCTAAGCAATAGATTAACTCACCAATGAAGTTAATGCCTTTACATACCCCTCTCCAGGAGTCTCTTAATCAGGTCACACTGACAACCATGGTCAGGCAATTATCTGGTACAAGTGGATATACTTAAAATACTGCAGGAAAAAGGAACATTGCTCCATTATTGGTGGGAGTGTAGGCTGGTGCAACCACTATGGAAATCAATATGGAGAATTCTCAGAAGACTAGGATTGGAAGTTCCTTTCAATCCAGCTGTTCCCCTCCTGATTATTTTTCCAGAAAAGCTGAAAAGTTCATATCACAGTGATATATGTGCACCCATATTCATAGCAGCACAACTTGTAAAAGCTAAATCTTGGAAACAAACAAGATGCCCGTCAATTGCAGAGTAGGTGAAAAAGATGTGGCATTTTTATACAATGGAATATTACTCAGCTATAAAAAGGATGATCTTGAGGCCTTGATAGTCAAATGGAGACAATTCGAGGCTATCCTCATTAGTGAAATAAATAAAAATCATATTTATAAATATCATATTTTGTCTCTAGTGTAAAAAGTAATAAGAAATGTAGGAGTAATAAAACCTAAACTATGCAATTCCTATTGTAAAAAAGAGAGGAAAAGGAAGTGCTCTAAAGCATATAACTACATGTATGTTTAAGTGCATAGGATTTATAATGATATTACTAGGTTTTTGTTGGATAGGTGACAGAACTGTTTGCTGTCTCACTGTTTGCATGTCCACTTTGTATGCTTTACTTTTGTAACCTGAACAACTATTTCTAAGAGGATGGTATGTAATTATCAACTTGTGATTTCTTAGCGTTTATTTTTTGAAATTATGTATTATTTCTACCCACTTTCTGTTTTTTTTTTCTTTAAATTAAATAAAAAATACAAAGTATAACAAGCACTAATAAGGGCATGGACAGATGAAAACCTTTATACACTTTTAGTAAAAATGTGAATTAACTCAGTCATTATGGAAAACAGTATACATATTGCTCCAAAATTTAAAAATACATTATATGATCCAGGAACCTCTCTACTCAGTATATTTCTGTTGTAGGCAGGGGTTGTGAGGAGAACAATTAGAATCAGGACACAGAATTTATAATATTATTTATGATGGTTACCCAGAGTTAACACAAGAAAGTGCAGGGAATCTATCCACATCACTCAAGACACAGAATATTTAGCCAAGGGCCTGGATCCCACACCAATGCCCTACATGAGTCCAGGTAAAGACCCAGAGCTCATGACCGTGCCTCCCACGAGTCCAACTGGAGGTCTAGAGCCCACAAGAAGGGCTACGCCACTCTGTTTTATGGATCCGTGCTGGGAAGGCCCAAAGGTCAGTGGTGGCAGCTGGAAAGTCTATGCCAGCGGGATGAAGGAGCTGTGCTGGTAGGTTGAGGATTCTATGCTGGAGCTGAAAAGTCACGCTCATAATAACCAGGACTCTCCTGAAAAGCACCACAGCCATCCTCAGCGTCGCGGAGGCCCCGAGCTCCTTCCATAAGAATACTCCAGTACATGCCAGGAAGACAGCATGACAAGTTTGTCCTGGAGATTAAATGGCACAGGTCTTCCCCTCTGGAGCCAGGAAGCAATGCTCAGTGTAAAGACCAGAGCTCCCCCAAAGTGAACCACAGCCACTCTCAGCAACAAGGTCCTGCACTCCTCTAATGAAAATGGTCGAACTCACACCAGGGAAGCTAGTCATGATGAGCTCCTCCAAGAGAACCAACAGATTGAAATAGCAGCACTTAGAGAAACCCACAATACCTCCCCTCTCCTTCTCCACATTTCTATTTATGCTGGCAACTTTCCTCAGGTGGAACTTCTATGCTCAGTACCATGCTGATTTAATTCCACTGCCATTAAGCTGACCACCAGTTGTTAGACCATAACAATACCTGAAGGAAACAATATCATTATATTGAAAAGACATGCACACTACCATATTTACTGCAACACTATTCACAAAAACCAAGAAATGGAACCAATTTAAATATTCAAAAACCGATGAATGAAGAAAATGTAATATATATACATAATAGAATACTATTTATCCACGAAAAACTATGAGACATTGCCTCTATCAACAATGTAGATGGAAATGGAGTTGTTCATTATGTTAAGTGAAATAATCCAGACACATAGACAAGTACTGCATAATCTCACTTACACCTGGAATACTTTTTAAAAAGTGATCACGCAGAAGTTGAGAGCAGAGTCCAGGCAGAGCAGGGAGGAGGGATGGATGGGGAATGGTTGATGAGTGAGCACTTAGTTACAGTTAAATTGGAGTAAGAAGTTCTGCTGCACTATTTCATGTTGGGTAACTTTAACATTATGGACTTTGTATTTCTTTAGGCTGGAAATTTAGCTCAGTGGCATAAGCACCTGCCTTTCAAACATTATGGACTTTGTATTTTTTTTATTGTATATTTCATAAAGCTGGAATAAAGGATTCTGAGGACTATAGGAGTCCATAGCAAAAGAATGATAAGTTTAGGCCCAGCTTGTGAAACTTAGAGCATTAGCAAGCCTCTGACTCAAAATAAAAAGAAAACAATAAAAAGACCTGCTTATAGCTCATTGAAAAGGCCTCATGTTCAATCCCCATTACTGCAATAAAATAATACACAGATGAATAAATATTCCATAATATTTGTGATACTCCACAAATATGCACATTTTTCATCATGTAAAATTATTCAAATAAATTGCAAAAATATTCAAACATATCTAAGAAAAGAACTAAAGAAAATATAAAAATCTTTACCAAAGTAAATATAAAGATTTGTTAGAAAATTAGATAAAAGATGTCTCCAATAGAGCCACATGTATTATGCCTATTTGTCATAAATTGAATAGCATATAGGTGTCAACTGCACTTAAATTATTTAAAATGTAATGCTTTACATGTTAGGCTTAGCCTCCAGTCTGCAGAAAGCCGGTAGCCCAGTTAGACTAGACACTGAATGAGAACTTGGGGCACTATGCATACAAGAAGAGCCACCTCATAAAGAAAGAAGTCCTAGCATAGGTGAAAAGTCAGTGAGATGATTTTATGTTAGTTTTGTGTAAACCTCTCACCCACAAAACACAGGGGACGAGCAAATCTTCCCCCTTCCTGTTGTGCTGAGAAGGCCAGCTGGGTAGAACTGAGAGTGGGTAACCCTGACTTTTACTTCACCTGGCTAGAAGAATAAGAGTTGAAATTTCAGCTTGAGAATTGAGCCAGAAGAAGTCCTCGAAACCAGCCGGCATGAAAGTATCTGTAGTCCTTTCCCAGAACAGAGACAGCCCCATAGCGCCCCACCCGATTCCAGCCCACCTTGTCCCCACTGTCAGCTTTGGGTGGCCCACAGTACAGTTGTTGTGCTTAACATACAACACTTCATCTTGGAAATCTGTGGGATGGGAAGCTGTGATCTAAAGAATACATCCACAGGTCAGCAAAAAAGAAGTCAAGGGATTGTACAAGAGTCAAGTTAACCCTCTGAGATGGAAGTGATATGACAAGCTCCCACAGAACAGTCTCACTCCACTTTGCCTTGTAGATTGTTGAAGCAGTACTCTCTGGGCAGTCAGCAGAGGGTGTTGTCCTTGGAGTCAAGTTAGAATCTCCCTATCAAGCCTGTGTGCACAGGCTGGATTATCTCACTGTCTATCTTCCAGGTCACCTTTTCATCCAACACTGGTACTTGCATTACAGCTTTCTGTCCCTGCTAGAATTATCATGCCCTAGGATCAGGACACTAAACTCCATGCTGGTTCAAACTGCCACCACATCAACAATGAGAACCAAAGTCCACATTGCTCATAGGCCACTGCAATAGAGAAAAAAGAATTCTCCTCTTTTGCCTGTCCACTCTGGGTGTAGGGCTGAGTTTTTCTGGTTGTGGTGCACTGACCACCAGCAGGTGGTGATAGATCCATGGCCATCACTTCTGCTACTGTTTCACACATGGATTCAGATGAAGGTGACCAAGGCCAAGGAGAGGAACGTTCAGATTCCTCTCAGGTCACTGACAGCTGGAATATGATTCTTTAAACAAGAATGTGTTTTCATTGGTGAAGGTCGTGTACTGAAATTCATTGTTAAATTAAGTAATTTGCACTCAAATGGAAAATGTCTTGTACAGATTTATTTTCTATGTAGCATCAATGGTTAATTTTCTGTTAGTTGTCCTAGAAAGCTGCATATACCCCAGAACAACAACAACAACAACAACAAAAAAACCTCCGTGGAATTGAAGATTGTCTCATTTGTGTCAAACGTAATCATATGGTAACTGCCAAGCGTTAAGAACACATTATTTTCCAATCTGCTAATGCTTCATATCCATTACATACATTCCAATAGTTCTACAAGATAGGACTTAACAGACATAATTTCAGAATTGTAATTTTCCTAAATTCACATGGCTGATAATTAACAGAGCTGGAGATATACTCCTCGTCGAGTTTGGCTGGAATTTTTCTAGAACACTTAGTTTCCCATTCCTCCTACCTGGCACAGATCTTTTACCTCTTAAATCATTATTCCTGTCACTGCTCCAAAATGTTTTATAGAGGCAATGAAAAAGAAAGATCTTTCTATCCAAAGTACTAAAAACAAGCCTAACAAAAAAGGTAAATATGAAAATAAATCCTAAAATAAGGATTGTTTTGGGGCTCCAATTTTTGAGAGCCCTCATGTTCCTAGTCCCCGGTTTCCTTGACAATGGTGTTTACCAAAAAATTGGCACATGAGTTAAGTACCACTATGTTTTCAGCATCATCCTATATTCACCGGGATGCCTTCATGTTCAAACCGGAACCTCATCTACTTACTGATTTTTCACTCTCTATTCTAAAGGCTGCACCCTTGCTTCCTATAATGTATGAAGCCCAGAATCATCTGTCTACCTCTAGTACTAGAACAGTATAACTGCCTCTCTGCTGATGTGCGTTGGAAGTCTTATCCCACTGTCTAATTATTAATGGTGAAATTTAGATACCTGTTTACCATCACCTCCGGCCACCTCACATCTCTACAGTAGGTTCTAAATTCATTCCAAAGGAATTCATGATTAGAGTTTCATTGTTGATTTGGTAATGAATATACTGTTTCTTGGAATGTAAGAGATGTTCTACAGAGATTTTTGTAAACAAATCAAAGTATTGTGCAGTAGGATTCTAAAGTGGTATATTGTTTGAAACTAGCACCTGAACAAATACATGGTTGGGTAAGTTTATCTACATGATCCAATATCAAGCCTCCTTGTAAGGTGGAGATAAAGAAAGGCCATATAAATCACTGTGCAGAAAATAGGTACCAAGGCTTAATTCCTCAAACAACCCCAAAGTCCTTCTTAGATGCGAAAAATAATTTCTTGGCAGTTGTGCTTTCTTTGAACATCAGCATTAAAAACTCAGCATCTTGTTCCCTCTTATCATAATAATTAGCCCACAGGAAAATCACTGCTTTTCCCTATGTCTAATGGCACCTGTTAAACTATCCTGCATGTTCACTCGTGTTGGGGTTTGCAGAATTCACAGTGCACAAAGAAAAAGAAACATATTATCATGCTATTGGGACACTACAATTTATTCCAAAGGTCAGTGCAGAAAGATACTATTTAGTGAAGTAGCATTTTCCTGCTGGGATTTTATATATTTCTTTTGATAATCTTATGAAATCCTTTATTACAAAGTACTATGACATAGTAGGCTTTAAAAATTTTGGAGGATTTAAACAGAAATTTGGCCTTACTAGAAATTCTACCACGTATGGAAGGGATAATTACAAATTCAAACAGATGCTCTTTGATGAAGCACATCAGTAATGTTGAAGTTTTCAGAATTCATAAGTTAGAATTGTGACTACACAGAACAGAAAGGAGCACAGTCTCATTCTACTGAGATTCAGTGCAGTAAGGGCACTGCAAAAAGGTGCTACTGAGCAAAATATGTGAACTATCTTTGCTAAGATCTCTTCAAAAAATTATACAACCATGTATTGTAAAGTACCTATCATGTAAGAAATGACAAAAAGTTGAATTGCATGTCAAACTTGCCTCCTCTGAAACTCCACCTAGAAATGAAGACAAACGCCAATATTTGCCCTTTTATCATACACTTACTGTTTAACAGTTTATGGCAGGAACTTCAAGTGTTTACCCAAATGGTGTTCTGCTCTCTTTCCTGAGCTCATGGGACGCCACACTGCCACACTTCCCAGTGTACCTATAGTTAGGAAGGATCAAAAGACTTCCCTTGCCACTGATATATATATGTATATGTATATATATATATATATATATATATATATATATATATATATATATATCAGTAAGAGCACATGTCCAGATGTGGACCCTCATCAGCTTTCATATATACATTTGTTGTTGTAAGCCACTTAATCCCAAAGTCCTGTCTGTTGCATCAGTCAGCATTTGCCTTATTCAAGTAACATTCAACTACTATTTTTGTGATTAGAAATATTAAAAATTTTTAGTCACAAATAGGCATGTACATTTATGACACAAATTCGGGCAGCACAAATATATTGAAATGTCTCCATTTCTCCAAGTATGGCTCCCTCTCCAAACACAACTACAGTTAGAAATCTAAAGTTATTTTAAAGCTGATCTGGGGCTTAATATATAGTTATGCAACCTGGGGATTTAGCTCAGAAGTGTAAGTGCCTGCCTGGCAAATGCAAGGTTGTCAGTCCAATACCTAGTACCCCCCCAAAAAAACTATATATATATATATATATATATATATATATATATATATATAGTGTGTTTTTTTATATCATATATATATATGATATAAAATATAATGACTTTTTAGCATATGTGGGTAAATATGCACATATTGCTCTGTCTCTTAAACTCGTCAAAAATATTTATGGAGTATTGCCATGACAGCACATATTTACCTTGCTCTTTTAATTACTCTCTAGAAGTTTTAATTATGTTTTTTCAATAATTATTTCAATCATTTTCCTCTTAACAGAACTGTACATTACTTATCAATTGTTGCTATCATTATTAGAAGCAAAAGAAACACCTTTGAAAAGGCAATCTCTGGGAAACTCCATATATTTTCTCATAAAAAACGGATAGCAAAATACAAATCAGGTTAAAGCTGAGTAGGCAAATATTGAAAAATTTTTAAAATACTAAGATTCTGTTCGAAAAATGTTATGCCAAATCATAGTTACGATATTAATCTGTCAATGCTTTACATTATCATAGACATTTCTTACATCATTATTCTACTTTTTGTCAAATTTTAAGGTGAACATTCTTTATAGCTGTGTAGTACTCCATTGTATAAAAGTACCAAATTTTTTTTATCCATTCCTCTGTTGATGGGCACCTAGGTTGTTTCCAAGATCTGGCTATTACAAATTGTGCTGCCATAGACATGGGTGTGCATATATCACTGTGGTAAGATGTTTTCAGATCTTCTGGGAATAAGCCTAAGAGTGGCATAGCTGGGTCAAATGGGAGCTCCAACCTCAGCTTTTTGAGGAATCTCCAGATTAACCTCCACAGTGGTTGCACCAGTCTACACTCACACCAACAGTGCAGAAGAGTTCCTTTTTCCCCACAGCCCATCTAGCATTTGTTGTTGGTACTTTTGTTGATCCTGGCCATTCTTTCTGGAGTGAGATGGAATCTCAGTGTGGCTTTAAATTACATTTCTCTAAAGACCAAGGATGATTAACATTTTTTCATGTATTTTTTGCCATTTGTATTTCATCTGAGAACTGTGTGTTTATCTCAGATGCCCATTTTTGGATTGGGTCTTTGAATTTCGGGAGTCTGATTTTTTTTAATTCTTTATAAGTTCTGGACAGAAGTCCTTTGTCTGAGGGGCAATTCACTAAGATTTTTTTCCCAGTTTGTAGGTTTTCTTTTCATTCTGCTGGAGATTTCTTTGGACATGGAGAAACTCTTTAATATGATGTGATCCCAGTTATTGATTCTGGGAAGTATTTCCTGTGCAGTTTGTTTCTTGTTCATGAATTCTCTACCTACCCTTATGTCTTCAAGATTTTTCACATTAAGATATTTATAAATAAATGGATGCATCTTGAATATATACTCATAAGTGAAATAAATCAAACTCACATGTATAAATACCATATAGTCTCCCTAGTGTAAGAAATGGTAAGAGTACAGAAGATTTTATGGAAATCATGGTTCTTATACTGCTTTGAAGTCTTATGTTTTCATTCATTGGTTGGAATGGTTTTATTGTTTTGTTTGATCTTAATATATATGATAGTATGAATAGTTACTTTGAAGACAAGACAATATGGCAGCCATTGTTGATTTAATATCATCTTGCTCTGAAGTCCTACCATGCTCTTGTTTTTGTATTACCATTGGTTCTATCACGTTGTGTCTTACTGGATTTTAATACACATGACAGTATAAACAAAATTTTTATGGAAAATGAAATAATATAGCAGCCATTGTTCATCTTTGGTTATTTGGTTCAGAATGCCTTGCAATACTTTCATTCTCTTGAGTGGTTTTATTCTGTTATGTTATGTTTGACATTATTGTGTATAAAGCTGAGCTTAACTATTTCAAAGAAAGAGACATTATGGTAGCTACTGTTAATATCCAATTGTCTTGTTGTGAAGTGCTGTGTTGCTTACATTGTTCTGTTCTGATCTGCTTAGATCTGTCCGCTTTTGTTTTATTCTCTTTAAAATAAAATAAATTAAAAAAGAACAACTGTTGTGAAGGTAATGGGATATACTATGGTACCTATTATTTTTATGCCAATAACCTGTTGAGGATTTCTGTACCAATTTCACCGCACTGTCTCAGTTGGCGTTGTTCCATCTTTTTCTGTTGTATTTTGCTACCTTCAAAATAATAAAAAATTAAAATAAATAAAAAGTAAATAACAACAAAACAGATCAGTAAGGTACTGAGCAAGCTGAAGCATGATATAACTAAACAGATAATGGACTTGAAATGCAAAAGGAGCAAAATAAACTGATGTAAAAGATATAACTGCATGTATGTTTAAGTGTGTAGGACTGATAGCCATGTTGCTAAGTTTTGTTGGATAGTTGAACAGAACTTTTTTCAGCCTCACTGTTTGAATGTCCACCTTGTATGCTTTAATTTTGTAAGTTGAACAACTATATCTAGAAGACAATATGTAATTTATCAACTAGTGATTTCTTACTGTTTATTTTGTTTATTTTTCTTTGAAATTCTGTATTGTTGCTTCCTTTTTTCTGTTTTGCTTTTTTTCTCTTTAAATAAAAAATAAAAGAAAAAAAGAAAAAAATTAAGGTGAAAGATATTGGATTGTTTTATTAAGAACACAGAACTGGTCTTTGGCCCCAAACTAATGAACACTGACCCTATCAGTCATTTTTTTCTATGTGATACCAGCAAACTCGACTTCCTCAGCAAGAGAACTCTCAAGATGATAGAGTTACTGGAAACAGATATCTTGATTCTCTTCAACTTGATCATCACAAAGGGCAACAGCCTCCTTGAGGAGGAAATCTGAGAACTTTCAGTCTTGAGGAGGGCATAGCTTGGAAAGAATCAACCCATTGCAAGGCAGCCAGGAAACTCACTAGAGATATATTGTAGGAAAAGCATTTGAAGTACTGGTGGGTACCCAATGTTGAAGCTCAAAATTATGAATTCCTATGGGAAATCCATCGAGATATTGGAGCCTGCACTGAAACTTGCAAAATGATAGTCCTGGAAATTTTTGGACAAAATAAATGATACCATTATTAATTCCTTCCCAAATAATTATGAAGAGATTTAGGAAGATAAGCAAGAGAGAACAGGACTGAGACTAGCAGTGTTGAGATGAACAGTCCATGTTTCAGGCCTACTTGCAACAAATCTCTAATGATTGTGTTAATTTCTTTTTTTTTACTTTGTGGAGGTGGCAGATTGGAACTGGACTGGAAAGAACTGAAAATGTATCACTGTGTTTTCTTTTTACTTTCCTTATCTTTTTTTTCTTTTCAGTACTGAGAATTGAACTCAGGGCCTTTGCATTGAGTTATACCTCTAGCTCATGTTTATTTTGAGACAAGATCTCATCAAGTCACTAAGTTGCCCAGGGTGGCTTCAAATTTGTGATTCTTCTGCATCAGCATCTCTCTATTTTGTTTAATCTTTCTCTATCAATTATTCTTTGGTTCATGTTTCCATAAATTATTTAATTTCTACTCAATTTGAGTGTTATTCCTTTAAATATAATATTTAAATAACTTCATTATATAAATATTTGAATCATTATTTGATTATATAAATGTCAGTGTACCAATTTTAAGAGTAGAATTATGCTTTTTTGAAAAACAAAGTTGGAGTCCATTTTATTTTATGTTGTGAAACAAGATGATGTGACATTGAGTAACTATTTCTTTGGAAATATGAAAAATTCAGTAGTAAAGATTTTGGAATAAAAAAAATAGATAGGACAGATGACCTGTATCATCTGTTTCACAGACCCACCAACAAATGTATTGTGACTAAGTAGTGTGATTATGAACTACTCACCCCACCCCAAGATCCTCATCATCCAAGGCTAGACCTGATCTAGATGATGAGACTCAGATTTTTGAGTTGATATTGTATTATTGAGAGAGGGTGGATGTGGTCTTCCTAAGATATGTACAAGAAACTCTGGTAACCTGTGGGTAGACTGTGGCTAACAGAATGTCACAGTCCTCTAATGAACTGCATTTCCTGGTAGTCATGCCTTCCAGTGCTCCTATCCTTGAGTATAGATAGGCCTGTGACTTGCTCCTGACCAATAGTGTGTGGTAAAAGTGTTGAAATACCAACATTATGCTTGCATTATAAGTGGACAGATAATTAGAAATAAAACATTTTTCAGATTCAAAAATCTGTCTCCATAAAATATATGTCAATTGAAAAACAAAATTAGTTTCAGGAAGGAGATATTTCTCATCAAAAAGGAATTATTTCTAAGTGGAAAAGGGACGTTCTAAATAGGTGGAGGTGGACTATCACAATAGGAAAAATACTGTAGCTGTAATTTTGGTAACAATCTTGAGAGTGAGGCAAAGAAATTTTTACTTTTTAAAATTAAGGCGTATTTTAATTGACACCTAAAATGTACATATTTACGACATATTGTGTGGCATTTCATCACATATATACAGCCTGTAATGACAAGATCAGTGTGGTTGGTATATCTATGATCTCAGATACATAATATCTTCATGTTGGGAACTTTCAAAGTCCTCTCGCCTAGCAACTTTGAAATATTCAATTAATTGTCAATAACTATAGTTATGCTGCTGTTCTATATAGATTTGGAATATATTTTACAAAAAAGAGTAAACAAAGTTAGAAAGTACCAGATATGAGAGGAAGTGGAATGAAAATATGGCATAAAAGTTTGATGCTAGATCAGAAAATACTTTGTTCTTAGGCCAACATATGGTCAAGAGGGGCTGCATGCTGACTCATAGGAGGTCAGGACAAATTTCACAAGTCTGTAGAAAAGGATGCAAGTTTAACCTAAGTTTGTCTCACAAGCATTTTGTTTCAATTGATTATTGGGGGCACAGCAGTTTAGTTAATCATGTACAAAATAAAAAAGGGACTACTGTGAGTCTGTGTCTAGCTATGTCATAAGCAAACAAGGAAAGTATCCAACAGACTTATCTAGTAATATGGGCAAAAGTGGTTCATATAATAAGCCTTTCCCTGGAGCACAATATTGGGAAAGGTTTGACTGATTAATCTTCTGTGTTTCAGGATCACAGGCCTTAGGTGAAATTCAACATAGTCAAAGAAATGTGTTTTATTATTGAATGATCATTAAACTATGATGCACATTATGAGCAATCTGCTAAAGAGATAGAAGAAAATTTCTTGCATTTATATAACCAAGCAGACAAAACCTATTGAATGCTTATTCTTAAGATAAAAGATTACTAGTTTTAAGTTAAAAGAAGTTATCACAACATTTGTCACACATAATTATTCCTTAATTCACATATTAATGTAAGTACCCTTCTGTGTAATTTCTTCAACCAAAGAGAAAACATTCTTTGAGTTGTAAACCTGGCAAGAGATTTACGCCCTTTTAAAAGAAGAAAGCTTTTATTTTCACAAACTTCTAAAGTAAATGCCCTAAGATAAAAAAGTGGAGAAAATATCACTTTTCATTTTTTCCCAGCAGAAAAATTATAAAAAAGTCAGATTATCAGTTTTGCATTGTTATTTAGTTTCTGAGGCTACCAGAAAATCATCTACATGCTAAATAATCATAGAATTCCCTAGTAAAAAATGTTTCTATTTTCTGTAGATGATTAAAGAAACTGTTAGGAGAGTTTCAAAACCTCTGCAGAATAATTTGCAACAAATCCTAGACTCCCTTATAAGCAAATACAAAAAATATTGGCTGGTGTTTCTGAGGATCACAGAGAGGGTATATGCCAATAAATAATTATCTGAGCAGAAATTTTGAAAGCAATCCTGTTTGCTATATTTATGAACATTAAAACAACTAGGAGTAAATTTAACCAAATTGGTAAAAGATACCTATCCATGGAACACTGAATAAAGAAATGGAAAGGAATAAAAAAAGGAAAGTAGGGTGATTCCTTTTTGCACCTCTAAACCAGAACTGCTGAGGCAGTGACCAGCTGAGCCGGTTCATTGCAGAAAGTCCACGTGTTGCTGCTTAGCGCAGCTCCTGGTGCACTTGGGCCTCAGGAGTTTCCACACCCAATTCCAGAGGCTGGAAAGGTCAGTAGTACAGCCACAGTGAGATTATCTATTTTGTGGAAAAGTCTACTTTGAAAAACTTTGTACAGTATTGGAGTATGGAAGAAGCAGCTTTGATTTGAACTCTTTGCTTGGAAATTGAACTCTCAGGAAAACTGCCATCAGACATTCCTGAACACAGCAAAAGCTGTGATACCACCATGCTAGAAAGTGCAGATACTTGGCATAATATGTTGCAATAAGATCAGCTCTGAATGGGATATGAACATGATAATTGTGAATTGGAAACAAGCAATATAGTATTGGCTCTCCTGAGTGAATGTGAGATTATTAGGAACCCAACCATGGCTGCTCTCTGGTACACTATTAAACAAAAACTTGATAAAATTTTGAGTGACATTAAGATGACTGCAGGTGTATGCAAGGAGACATTAATGAAGCTTTTATTGACCAACTCTTCAATGAGGTTTATATTTTTGAATTTGAAGATTTACAAGTGATTCTGAGGGATGGTGTTTCAAAGTAGTCCACTGCAATAAATATGATCGCAGCTCTTAAACTAGGAAAAAAATCCGGAATAAAACAGAAACACATTTGAGAATTTTGGCAGCACAGAATGGAAAATTAGCTATTATTACTCTTCCCCTGTGATTCCAGACATTTTCATACATGTGTTTACTACAGGAACATGTGGGATATCTCATATATCAACTTTTAGTTCATTCAGTTTCTTCAGTAGCTACAAACAGCGAGATCCCAAAGCAGTTGTTTGAGTGAATCTGTGTATGTTGACAAATATTGCAGAATTTAATGCAGAGAAATTTTACCCAATAAGACTGATCATACCAATTTAAGAAACAGCTTGAATTTTATGATATAATAACTTCAAGTCAGAGAGGAGTCATAATAGTAGCTCTTGGTCTTGACGGTATACCTATAGTTTTTGTAGATCATGTCAAAAGCATATGAGTTGCTTACTATGGCTGGAAAGGTACTTTGTTAGGTGTTGCTATGACTACAGTAAATGCTATCATAGCAGAATACAGTGAGAGTTTGGACGATATTATTGTACTGGGACTTTCAGTAGGACTATTCTCTTTTACTCTTTCCAGGGAATCATAAAATGCATTTCATAATCTTTATCCTGCAGGCATATGACTGTTTGACTCATCAGATCCCTATATTGACATCCACAAAGCCACCAGGATTCTTCTAGAAAAAGAAGGAATTCTTCCACAGATTATTTAAAGGCAGAACCAAGATCTCAACATCTGTACATCCTGATAAGTTTTTGTCTCACATCAGAGATGGCTTTAAGCTTGATAGCACAGATTGGCTTCATGTCAGTTAGAGACTGAGATAATTGGCTGGATTTTTACATAACTGTTTTCTTTCTCCATCTAAACTAATGGTAAGAGAGAAATTAAGTAATTTATGTAAAACATGGAAGATCACAATGCACACCTCATTTTTACAGTATGTTTTCACTATCTTTGCTAAATCTAATACACTTTATTTATTCTAATGATAACTGGCTAATAAACAGTATCATGTTTCATAGATTAATATGATTCTTAAATGTTGATCTACAATTACATAAATTGAGAGTAGGTCTATTGAAACTTATTTGGATGTTCTCTATTTGTCAAGGGCTATGTACCATCAGTGAATGGAAATGAAAATGATTTTTCCATTTGACACTAATGCACTGCAGGAATAAAGCCTATAATTAGAATTTAATTTTAATAGCAGTAAAACATTACAGAGGAATAAGAGTTAATTTTATTCAAAATGCAGGATAGAGAAGGTATCATATAAAAAATGACACATGAGCCCAAAGTACATACATATTCTTGTGAATTGAAGAACAATCATAGCAAAGAGGGAAAAACATGAACCAGAAAATGAAACTCTGAGAGTTTATACTATGTCCTAGAGACAGAATAGTGTGGACAGAATGAAGATTAAGAAAACAGGTTAGAAATAGTTGGGTAAGAGCCTCAAATGTCATGTTAAGAAGTTTGGAGTTTATTTTTCAGACAATTACCAGGCATTAAAAACAGAGGAGTATTTTTATTTCCTTGATATCCTATCTAAAAGGATAGGCTTATGTTGTGAGAGACTAAAGCAGAGAGATTAAATAAGAGCTATGAAAATTATTTCCTAAAAGAAATGATAAAATTTCAATAAAAAGAAACTAAAATTTTGAAACAAGTGGTTGGATTAAAAAGACATTTAAGAGAGATGAAGTCTGTAGATAATGAGATTGGGAGGTGAGAAGAGTAGTCAAGTTATTGGCAATTACAAAATTTCTACTTAGGTAACTGCCAAGAATACCACCAAAGGGAGGAAGGAGTTTTCAGACAAAGGAAAAGGAAAATGAGTTTCACCTTACCACAGAATAAAGAGCATATGGATGGAAATTTTGGTCAATAAGTAGAAATATCTACCTGGAATGTAGGAGAGAAGTTGAGAAATAGACATCCATTTTGAAGATGGCTAAGCACATATGACTCCTGAATCCATTGGAGGAAGTTGAATCATACAGGCAGAATTTAGAGCACACAAACCGAAGTCCCAAGTATGGAGTGTCATAAAACGCCTGCAATAGAAGAACAGAAAGTAGAAGGAATAGAAAATAATAATAATACAAATAAAATAGAAGTATATCATCCTTTTGAAGAAGCCAGCATAAGATGTGGGGAGTCCTCTAAAAGGAATATTCAAAGATAAATAAAGCATGAATTAAAAGAAAATCATGGTTTAACTTATTAAAGCTGCTTTGTAGGTAGTGGTGGTTAAGCCATAAGTTAAAGCACTGAGGAAAGGATTCACAGATGTTTACCTTCAATATAAAGTTCTAACTTGAAAAAAGAAAAGACTAGGGTGGAAGAAATATGAGTAGTTTTAAGTATATATGTAGGCTAAAGAGAGAATTGTTAAACTACATTTAATTTGGCAAAACGGTGTGCATTTTAATGTAAATTGTCACATTGCATCTTGAAACATAAACCTGAAAAAGTCTATTATTATAAGCAATTTTAGTCTTCAGTTTATCAGTATGAAAGATGTCAACCTAAACTTTGTATTTTAGAAAGACTGTGTTTAAAGAACATAATAGCAGCATAGAAAAATGTTGGCTACACAGAAGTCTATACATATTTAGTTTTTACTCTTAAGGTGAAATTTAGATTTGTTAGTGAAATAAGAGTGCCAAGAGTCAGTAGATACCTGTAGATTACCTACAAGTTTAGAAAACAGCGTTAATGTCCAAAACCAGACTTATTTCCCAATATACAATTGCATCTCATTTATACAATCACAAAATATTCATTTAGTCAAAGCCAATAAGTATACATCGAATTTTAAATAACAGGACTGAATTATACCAACTTAAAAGAAAATAGATTAAAAAAAGAAGAGATGATAAAATTTTTATCAATGTATATATTTCAGGCCTGTAGGCAATCTATATTATATAAAAAAATCCCTGTTACTTTCCATAGCTAAATTTAATTAATCTTCACTCTATAAACTTTTTAACATTATAGAAATCTCAGACTCACAGTTTATTTCATCTTCAGATGTACACATATTTCTAGTCCTAGATATATAGAGGTTTGCTATAGCCTAAGATCATAGTTGTTCATTTGGTCAGTTCTAAATTGATTGTTGAAAAGATTTCAGAAGAAAACAGTAAATAAATAAACTTTAACTTTTAACACTCAGTTTCTTACCAGGCATGATGGTGCATGCCTATAACTCAAGCACTCAGGAAGCTGAGGCAGGTAGACTGCTGTGAGTTCAAGGCCTGCCTGGGCTACATAGTGAGTTCAAGGCAGCCTGAATTACATGTGACTCTGAAAAAAACCCACTTGGTTTCTTAAGTCATTATACCCATAATAGCAGAAAATGTGAGATTATCTTGATAAAATACAAAGCCTTTGTTTTCTAGTCTAGTTTTTGTAAATTTAACAAAGAATATTTTAATATCTTAAGAATACCATTGCCTGTGACATAGAAAACAGATTCACAACAGGGTTGTGATTTCTGTCTCACTGCTGGGTGGCTCTGATTTGAAGGTTTTAGGTTTTTACCAATTTATACTACCAGAGGTACATGTACGACTGGCTCATTGTACTTATATAGTCATGCATGCACCACCAAGTGGCTCAAGCTTTTGAGATTGTGTTATCCTTTTAATCCTACCCAACTTAGTAACATGTAGTAATTTTTAAAAATATTTGCTGGGGCAGGGCACAAGGGGACCCTAAGTGAAAACAAATGAGGAAACTATTATGGAGAAAATGGAACAAATTGGTTTAGACATCTAATTTTTGAGCCACAGAGGGGATATTTGTCCGCTAGTTCTTCAGGCCCAAGGGATTTCTACTTTATATATTATTTTTAATATAGAATTATATATTAGAATCCAACTCTTAGAAAAATCAAAACAATCATAAAACTTTATGTTTAAGTACTCAGGAAAACATATTTAATAAACTAAATTTATTTTCTTTTCACAAACTTTAGGAATCCAAGAATAGTTAAATTTGGGTCTAGCAAGTGATGATTCAGATATTGCTATGAATATGTTTTTTAAAAATTACTTTGGATTACTCAAAGTAACCAAAGCATAGTAAAGTTAACATTTGACGTTATTTGTTAAATTATTAGAGAAAACAGTGGAAATTGCATTTAAAAATTTCCTAATGAATATAAACACTATCTTGATTGGTTAACAAACTGGACAAAACATCTTAGCGATGTAAAAGACATGTTTACTCATGTTACCATTTAATTTAGCCATATGAACAAAAGACTTTTGGGCTAATTACATGAGTGTCCATTGTCTATAAGAAAACTTAAATAGGACTTTGGGAGGATAACATAAAGATATACGTTAACATAGAGAAATATACACATTAATCTAAATCATATAAACTGTTATCAAACTTTGAGTTTCATACTTGCAAGTTTTATGTAAACCTTGAACCTAGAAGAATTTATCCTCTGTGATAAGTGAGTTTGGTAACTCTTGAATACCTGTATAACTGGTTTCTTATGAAAGCCCTAATGGAGCCAGAAATCTGTAAAGGCAAAAATAAAAATAAAAATAAATTGATATGAGCTCAAAAAACTTTAATGGAACAGCTGCACACACATTAACCAAAAATTGTTAAAAATATAGATTAGTAGGCAGACAGACAAAAAGTAACATGTATGGCACAAAACACATAAAATCAGAGTGTATTTTTAGGTGTATTGGCCACATTAAATTAAAATAAAGCTTTTTTTTCATTATAGCTTGTAAAAATAAGTAGACTAGTTTGCTAGAATTTGCCATAAAGGGCACAAACTAGTGCCTTTTTTCTCATGTAGATCACAACAGTATTTTTTCTTTTTCTGAATAACTAGCAATAAAGCTAAAACAAAGAGTTGGAAGGGGAAGAGAAGAGTTTCAGAATGCTACATGGGATCTAAGTTCATTTTCTTTCTCTCTTGTTATAAAGCCAAGTGTGAGATTGTGTCTTTATACTCTTAAATTATACTTAAAAGAAACATAGAAAAAACAATTTTAAAAAATTTCCACTTGAACATGGTCAAATTTTGTAAAGTATAACCTGGAAGTAATATTTTTGGGACACACATTGAAATACCCATAATTATTTAATATGTGCACCCCAAGATCGCTCTTATTTATTTTGAAAAGAGTTAAAGACAAGATCATCTTAGGTCGTTCGTCGAGGGTGTAGTACACACCTGAATACAACTTTTTCTTGATAACAGACTATGTAAGTAGGTACCGCCAGTCTTTTCCATGGTCAAGCTGAAGCCTGTCCCAACTTTCCTGAGGTCAAGTAGAGGCCCACCCCAATTTTTCCAAGGTAATTTGATGCTCACTCCAATTTTCTGCCATGACTATTTCAAGTGTCCCTGATAGTCATGGTGTAATCTGTTTCATAAAAGGCAACACTGATCAAATAAATTGGAGGAAAGAATCAAGCCAGGGTTAGAAAACTGAGCCAGTGAGACTTCTGTAGAGTACTGTCAGAAACTAGGTGGAAGCAGGGTGCTACACGACCCATGAAGGTCATGCTGGATAGATCATGGACATCCAGAGGAGGCTGAAATGTAGTCCTCATGGGAGTGCAGAGTGACTATGGAAAAAGCCATGGTGGCACATATGTTTAAGGTGCAGTCCAAGGGAAGAGAAGTCTTCTTCTCCTTCCTTAGAACAGGTTCAAGCTGCTGCCTGAGGAGGAAGGGAGGGAAACAGATGGATACCAAATAGTTCTTCCAAGAACCTGCATCACCATTTATCTTTCTTTCTCATTACATCAGTGGAAAACACAGGAAACGTGTTTTCCACCTTCCCCTAGTGTGATATTTTTGGAAAAAGAGGAGAGACTAGAGAGATTTGGGCCTATGTGACCCAGTCAGATGGGCACAATATATTTACTTCTTCCTTTTTGATCAACATCAACACACAGCTGGGCATGGAAAAGGGCCACATTCTTTCCCTAAACAGGCAGAGGAGTAGTATCTCTCTCCAGGAGTTTTGAGAAAACTGGAGCTCAGATTCATCCCTCTTCTTCATAATTAATATCAGAAAAAGATAAAAGATTTGAGTTTCCCAAGATAGGAAAACTTCAGTGTGCAGGAGGAAAAAGGACATGAAGGGGACTGAGTTAGTAGAGAAAAGGAAGAAAAGCAAAAAGGAAAAACAGAGAGCTCCTTCTCAGTTTGAGCACATATGTCCCAAAGATAGCATCAGCTATCAAGAGATGGTTATTAGAATCTGCAGTTTAGGTAGGATATGTTCCCAAAGCTCCAAAAAGAGCCATGACATTAGGGACCTGAGACTTTGGTTTTGAGATGAAGAGACAAAGAGGATTAAAAGAATAAAGAATCTCCTTTCATCTAGAGTATTCAGGACCCAAAATATGCATTATTTATGGAGATAGCTTCCTCAGCTGTCATACTAGGCAAGGTTTTCCACTGTGTCTTTGAACTAGTGTTCTCATCCTGGGTGTGGGTGCAAACTTTGTTAGAGACCCTGAATGGATATAGCCTTATTTGTGTCCCCTTGTTGAGTAAACTTTAGTTCTGTCTGACCCAGCAACCAGGCACATTGCCCCGAGGGATGTCTAATGGGACTGCTAGTCATCCTAGAGTATGTCTCCTGACAGCTCTTTCCATTTCTGGTCAGAGAAAGTAAATGCCAAGTATCTGGTGCTTTTATTGCAATCGCACACTTTCTAAGGATTTAGAGCCTCTAAATGCTGAAAAGTGAAAACTTGAAGCTAAAAGGTTTGCAGAAAAAGAGGAAAGAGACAAAGAAAGTGAGGAGGAGAGAGAGAGGGCAAGAGGTTAGGGAAATGAAAAAGAAAATAATGAAATGCCTTCAGCTGGACTTATCAAAATCTTAGTTCCCATGCCTCGTGACCAGCTGCCACTGTCTTATCAAGGAAATGGCACCAAATGGGGTTCCTTATGGAACCTAAATTGCAATCAGGAACCTTGACTCACCCCACTCATATGATAGGCTGCACTTTAGCTGACTTCTGTCACAGAAAATTATTTTGCAAAATACATTAGGAAATGACATAAAATGATTTATTAGACAAAATTTCAAAAATATACACTCAAATAAATAGAATATGGGCACTCAAGAGCGTGACACATAGTCTAGAGCTGGATATATTTGTGGGTGATTTGGTGGTGTAAATCTTTAGAGCTTGTGAATTTCTGGAAAGTAGATTTCATTAACAGATAAAAGTTGACAGCCCTTCTTGCAAGAAAGTGCACTGGCCCCATTACAGGTGGTAGGCATCACAGATAATAGAGTTATAGCCCATCAATAGAGAAAAGACTTTTTCAACTGTAAAAAAGGTAATCAATTCACAAGGGTTCTGTTATGGCTTGTGTCTAAATGTTCCTCCAAAGCCTCACGTGTTCATAGGTGGAGTTTTTCAAGGTTGACTGCATTTATAGTGTGTGATACTGGGATTGAGGATAATTTTTACTAATTTAGTTCACTGATTGGCTTAGCATAGTTTTGGATGTGGATGATGAAAAGAAACACTCTGGGTGTGGGTAACAATACTCAAAGATCTGGTTGGCTAGATGAGTAAAAGAGACAGGCTTGAGGCTTGTTACAATCACCTTGCAGTGCCTTGGAGAGTTTCACTTCTGCAATGGCCCTGTACCATGATATGCCGCCCTGTCTTGAGGCCAGCTAGCTAAGGACTGAACCTCTAAAAACTGTGAGCTTAAATAAATTTTTCTTTGTTTAACTTCAGTATGTCACATATTCTGTCTCAGCAATGAGAAAAAAATAATTAAAGCAGACATTGATACCAAAGAAGTGGAGTCATTGCTGTGACACTACCTTACAATGTGGTTCAGAAGCCTTGGAACAGACTTGTAGGAAGAGTGGAAAGATTTCCAGCTGATGGTTGAAGAAGCTGTCCTGGAATGCTGCAATTCACTCTTGAGTGGCAATTTGGGTCACAGCTTAGGAAGCCAACATTCTGATAGAAATGTAGCTGGTAAAGACCAGGTGGAGAAACTTTCATTTAAGAACAAGGACTACATTGGTTGTTACACTCCAAATCATGTGTGTCATTCTTTGGAAGAAAATTTAATCTGCATTTTGCTTTAGCACAGAGACTGCCTGAAACTTAGATTAAGGTCAGCAGAATAATTAATCTTGCAGAAGAAAATTCAAGGTAGTCCAATTTTCTAATGGTGTTATAGCTACTGTCGGGAGCATTTAGCCAGCTTTACTTTGAGAATCAAGAGTAAAGGGTGCATCACAATGACTTAAAAAGTTTTGAGTTTAGCCAGAAAGAAAACTCCACTGAGTTTTTAGGCTGCAAAGATGGAGAAACAGAGACTTTGGTTGCTTTAAAGGAGCAAGACAATAGAAAAGATGGTCTGAGAGCATCACAAGAACTAGCAGTAATTCACATTTTCCAACCTCAAAGTTTCCAAGGTGTAATAATTTGTTTTGAGAAGAGAACCCCATTGTACCATGGCCCAGAATGGTGGCAGCCTAGTGAATTTGTTCCTCAGGATTGGGTTTATAAAGCACAGCATTACAGGCACCCACCCATGCAGCTAGGTGAGAAGGAAGCCTAAGTACTGCTCCACCTGGTGGCAGACTACAGTACCATTTGCACAGTACTAGTTTTAGGTACATGCAGAATGCTAGAGTTGTGAGGTCATGAAGGCATTCACCCACATATCAGAAGGCCTGGGAGGCTAGGCAGTGTGCTCCTGAGAGGAGAGTGTGTGAATATGTGAGTGTAAAGCCAAAGGTGCAATGGAGACACTAAAAAGTTGGATAAGCCATGAATGTGGATTATCTGAGGAAAGTTGCAAGGATTGAGCAGTCCCAACTGAAGAGACAACCCGTGGAAGCTACAACCACTGGAAGTGCCATAGGGCTAGAGCCACCCAAGGTTTTGGGGGTTCAAAGATTACACCAGATGCTTGACACAGACCTACCAGAATTAAGGTTTGTGCTGTTGGATTTCGGCCTTGCTTTGGTCCCATTGCTTCCTATCACATTTCTATTTGTAATGGGAATGTTTACATTCTGCTATTGTGTGTTGGAAGAGTTTAATTTTTTTTTTCATTTGCAGATGGTCTCACAGATAAAAAATGTCTTAACAATCAGAGGAGACTTCAGAGTTGGGATTTTTAGCAGCTCTTAGAGATGGACTAAAATACTTTTGTATAAAAAGATGAGAATCACTTTTGGAATCTGGGTTTGGAATGTTATGAATTATATCTAAATGTTGTCCTAAAGCCTCATAGGCTTATATAGGGGACTTTTTGGAACTGGCTAGATCTAAGTTGTGTGATACTGGGATCAACAGTGTGTGGTACTAAATTTTTCAACTAATTGGTTTTGCATAGTTTTGGGTATGGATGATGGAAATGCCCTCCCTGAGTGTGAGTGGCACCACCCAAAAGCATGCAGCCTGGGTGGGATAAAAGAAAAAGGGTAGCTTTCTGATTTCTGCTCATTTCTTTTGTCTTGCCATGTTGTGGACTATTTTTCCTCTGTGTTTCACCTCTTCCATGCCACTCCATCTTGGAGCCTCTACAAACTGTGAGCTGAAGTAAATCTTTCTTACTTTAAACTGTAGATGTTGGCAAATAACTGTATGTATGTATATGTGTTCAAGATAGACAACTACACAACTGATTTTGTTAGTTCATCAAAAAGAAGATTTTCTGCTGTCATTGTTTGTTTGATCATTTTTATGCCTAAATCTTGTAATGTGAACAACTATTTCATTTATAGGTAAAGCAGAATGGCTTATTCTTATTATGCATTTATATACCTTAGCAATTTTTGGCTAGGCCTATATACTCAACCTGCAGTTTTTGTTAAACATACAATTTTTTTGTACTGGGATTTGAACTCATGACCTCACATTTGCCAGGCAGGCACTTATGCTGTTGAGCTAAATCTCTGGCCCTAAACATACAATTTTAACAGTATAAAGGTACATTTTTTTCCCCTTTCTACCCATCTTGTTTTTCCTATGCTGCCTCAAACTCTCCTTGAATTTCTAAGAAACACTCAAATGTGTCACATTTATATCCATGCATATAAGTATATATTTAAATTCTGCTACATGTGCACTCATGTACATAATATGTATTCAAAAATTCATAACATATATATTAAAAAAACTAATGGTGAAACTAATGTTTTATCTATATAATTTTTTTAAAAAATTTATTTTTTATTTTGAAGAGAATAAAAGCAAATAAAAAAAACAAATGAGGTCAGTCAAAACAAAATTATGGACACAGTACATGGCTTAAAACCAAAATACACGGTGATCAACAATGGTTACCATAAAGCCTCTTGTTATCTTCAAAAGAACTGCCCATATCATCAGGCATAATAAAATTGAACAAAACAATACAGAACAAAATCAATAAAAATGAAACATTAGAGATATTCTAGGACTTCAAAAGTTAATAGTCAAACCAGAATGCTTATCATAGTGAATCTTATTGTCTTCAAATAGTTGCCTATATCCTTAGACTTGATACTGCCAAACAAAACAGATTCAGATAAAATCAGTCAAAACAAGAGAGTGATCAGACAAGACAGATTCAAATAAAATCAGTCAGAGCAAGACAATGAAAGCAATATAGGGCTTCAGATTAAAGTTATAGGAAATTAAAAGTGGTTACCATAGTATATCCTGCTATCTTTGGAATAGCTGTCCATGCCATCAAAGCTAGTATGAGTAGATAAACTGGAAGAGATTATAACCAAACTAAACAGAGCAATGGAAAGAGTATGGATTTCAAATCATGATATAAGATTAACAATGTCCTCTGCCTTCCCTTTTTAGAAAATTCCTCCCCTTTCACTTTCCCAGGGTGCATTGTACATTTTGCATCCCACTAACTCCTTTACATTTAGATAAGGGAGGCAACCCTCTATTTACCTAAGTGATTCTGAACCTTTTTACCCATGAGCTTGTTCTCAAGTTGTATCTATTTACCTACAAGAGCCTCAAAGTTTTCCTTCCTTATAGCTGAGTAGTTCTCCTTTGTATAAAAGTGTCATGTCTTTCCAACCAATTTGCAGCTGATGGGCAAGCTACTTCCACTTTTTTTTTTTGGTTCCCTGTCACTTAGAACATTGTTTTCTCATCTTTGACTTCCAGTCTATAAACCCTCTTTCAGGTTAATTATCTTTCATATATAGAGCATCTCAATGAACCCTATCTCCTTTTCCACTGTGCCTGTGTTTCTTTGTATTGGTGATCATGGCCAAACTTCTCTGCCTCATCTCTGCCATTCTATTTTTCTGCCAGTGGTTGTTTACTTTTCCCCTTCATTCCACTGTCTACCTCATTCAGTGAGCCCCCTCTGCCATGGTTTCTGAAACCACAGTCTTTTTCTGTCTCTCTAGAATGTCTTCAGTATTTTTTGTAGGGTTGGATTGGTGGTCACGAATTCCCCCCTTTCCTCTTTATCATGGGGGCATCTTGTTTCTCCATTAATTTTGAGAGATAGTTTTGCAGGGTACATAAATCTTGATTATTACATGTCTGGGTGTAGATCTATTTTGGTTATAGATGGCTAGACTTCTCTATGCCTCATATATCTGAATATAATTTCCTTTTCCTATGCTTGGGAAGTTTACTTTATTATTTCTGTAAATAGCCTTTGTATTTCATTTGTGTTTACCCCTGTTTCTTCACTCACATTTTTTATTCTTAAGTTATAGTTCCTCTTGTCATCTTCTAACCTTTGTATTGTTACTTCCTGGTTCCTTATTATTTTTAAGAGAACTTTCCTTTCACAATCACAAGTTGAAAACCTGTCTTCAAAGTTTTATAGTTTATCTTTAGTCTCTTTCAACCAGTTTTGACAGCTTTCAATGGAGTTTTTAATTTTCTGGCAGTCTCTTTGAATCTGTTTCATGTATTCTAAATTTTTTTATAATCTTCATTAAAAGTTTCCCTCCTTTTTCTACACTCCTCTATTCTTCCATCTGTGTCTTCCTTGGAGATACTTCACATTTCTTTTATTATTTTTCTTATATCTTCCTTTACTTGGAATATTGTTTCCATTTTAAGTTCTTCTATTGTTTCACAAAGTTTTTTCTTTATGTCAGATGTTATTGCTTCACAAATTGCAGGTGTGTGATTCTGGATCTCTTCTGTGTTTACCTTTCCTAGACCATTACTGCTTGGGTTTGAGGCCAGAGACTGCCTTTTATTTCTTCCTCTTGTCATGTTCCTGGTTTCTTCCAGACAAGTGGGTGGTGTGGTCCCCGGCACTTCCTGTATTGGTTATAATTACTCTGAATTGTGCTGACTAGGAATTTGTGTTGTTTGCTGCTTTCCCTAATCTGCTGGTGACTACTGGAGTATAAGCAGGGGCAGGGCAGGCTGGCCTCTCCCTTCTGAGTTGATTAAACCCAGGGAGTCTTCACCACATTAGTGTGTGTCGCTTGGGGTGGGGGGTTGTTTAGGGATGCTTTGGGGAATCCTTGGCCTTGGGTATTGGACCGCGAACAAGGGTGGGACTCAGTCCAAGCAATTTTCACCAATCTGCTCTGCACTAGGAGTGACTGAATGAAGCTGGCTGCAGTTATGGTTCCAGGCTTATCCTGCCTGAATCCAAAATGGCACCTGGCCAATCACCCACTCCTGTGGGAGGACTGAGTCCCCCACACTCACTGCCACCCAGTGCAGTTCTCTGGCCCGCTGCTCCTCTCCACCACCGTGTCTCCCCATCAAGGCCTTTGGGTTTGGTAGGCAACCACTTCACTGCAACTGTGCATCTCTGGGTTCCAGTGATACTTCTCACACAGTGGGACCGGCTCTGGTGATAGCACCTCTGGCTATGCCTTCTGTTTAGGTTTTTCTTTTTCCTTTTTTTAATTCTCTCTTTGGGCTTCAATTCTCACTTTAGTTTCTTCCCAGTTCGAGGGTACCCATTAAGAAATGGTCCTTCTGGTCTTCTCCAGAATGCTATGTTCCAGCATCTGGGCTGTTTCTCTCAGAGAGGCTTTTTAGTTTGCTGCTTACTGTTCTACCATCTTCCTAGATAGAATTTTTAAAATTTTTGAAAATAATGTGTGATTGCCTATAAAATGACATATGAGAAACAACCCAAGTGGTGTCTAGATGCATATTATAGTTTTAAACACATTTATCAAAAAGAAATTTAAAATTTAAAACATCTAAATGATTTCCAAGCTACAATATCAATGTCATGTTTTATCAAAAAATTAGAGGGTAAGAAATAATGGACCCAACTCTAGAAATGATAAATAAGAAGATAGTAGAGTCAACTAATCAAAACTATTTCTTTGAAAATTTACATATCATTTTTTATAGTTACTAATTATAACAGTAGAAATAGGTGATACTAATTAAATAAAATTAAAATACAGAAAATACTAGCAGAAGCAATTTAAAGACTGAAAGAGAACATTATAAATGTTTACCCTTACACCATGACAATGAATGAAAACCAAGAAAAATGTTCTATCTACAGAATTCTTTTAGTTATTAAACATAAAGCAATGATATAATAACTATTTTGAAGCTTCTAAAAGGACTAATGGATGAGGATGATAATTTTCAATGACTGCCTATAACACAAGAAAGCATGTGACAGGTATTATGTACCTCCAAAAGGAGATACACAGTATCACCTCTTTAGTGCTTTTGACAATAAACAAAATGCTATCTGATTAAATTTCTTGTAATTACTGAGAATTATGGATGCTGAGTTCCATACTTCTATTTTCTGTACTGTGGTACATGTTTGAGAATGTCAATTGATAAAAATTATTTATTATAAACATCATGCCTTCAAGTTTAAAAATGTCTTATTTTAAAAATTTAACAAAATGTAAATTACTTAAATGTCTATAAAATGGAAAATATATTTGAACAATACAAACTAAATCTGCAATTAAAACTGAAGGCATCCTTAAAATGTTTTTAGACTAGTCAGGTTTGGTGGGTTGTTACATCAAATTGTGAAGGAAAAATAATGAATATTTTGAGTAAAGTCTTCCAAATTATAGAAAAATGTAGTTAATTACTAATATATTTTAGTAGGTTAGCTCTGCTTGATACAAATATCAGACAAAGATGATCTATATAAAAGAACACTTATGGCTGTTGCAGGAATTTAGGTTAGGGGTGCCTGACGTAGTAAACACTCCCTTCACATGTCTGCCATCCCTGGGAACCCAGGTGAAGTGTGTTTGAGGCTGCAGACATTCTATAGTCTCTCCTCTACCACAGTAACCCAAAAATGATGAAACTAAGAAGCACATGCAATCTCAGACTTATGGCCCACCAAAAACAAGTCTAGCGGTCACCAACATAGAAGCAAATGGGAGACACACACTTCACATTTCCTAAATGATAGCAACTGAAGTAAAGTAACACACCAATGAGGCCATAGAGGAAATTAGAGCAGAAGTAATCTCTCAGACTAAAAAAGGAATGTTGATAGTTGTAAACGAAATGCTCAGCACATTTACAGCAGAGATAGATAAGAAAATAGATGGCTACAGGATGAAGATGGAAAACATGAATGATCAACATAGAAGACAAATATAATAAATGCAACATATTCAAGAATATATCCAGGAAATCAAAAAGTCCATTAAAAGCTGACAAAACTGCTTGACTGAAAATGAGGATAGACTTTCAAACTTTGAAGACAGGATAGTGACTAGTGACCATGAAAAGAAAAACTTCTTGAAAATAAGAAAATATCAGGAAACAACAATTCAACAGCTACAAAATAATGTAAAGGAAAATAATATAAGAATAATGGGTGGCAATGAAGAAGCAGCCCAAAAGAAATGAAAAAAAAAACTATTTGCAAAAGTAATAGCAGAAATTTTTACAAGCATAGAAAAAGAATCTGATGTAAAATATAAGTGATGCATACAGAACCTCAAGAAATTAACCAATAACAAATGCTGACAGGGCTTTGGGGAAAAAGGAATCCTTCTCTGTTGTTGGTGGGAGTGAAGACTGGTACAACCACTGTGCAAATTAGTGTAGATTTCTTAAAAAACTAGGATTAGTGTTTCGATTTGACCCAGCTATTCCCATTCTGAGTATTTTTCCAGGGGAATTGAAAACATACCACAGTGATATATGTGCAACCACATTTATAGTTGCACAATCTGTAATAGTCAGATCCTGGTAAGAACTCAAATAGTCAACAATTAAGGAATGGATAAAAAAGATGTGGTATTTTTATACAATGAAATACTACTTAGCCATAAAGAATAATAAACTCGTGATTTTTATAGGCAAATGGATGCAACTAGAAACCATACTTATAAGTGAAAGAAATAATATTTGCATGTGTAAACACCATATTGCCTTGCTAATTTAAGAACATGAAAGTGGAAATAAGACCCAAATTTTACCAAAGATACAGTAAAAGGGGCAGAAGCTGTAAAAGGGAAATTACATTACTTGATCAACTTTGCATGTATCTGGAAATCTGAGACATTCTTTTGAAAATAACAATATACACTATAACAACCACTGCTAAATTCTTCTCATTTTGGTTTTAAATCCTATATCACTATTGACTTTTTGTTGTTATTGTTATTTTTTTGTTTGCTTTTTGCTTTTTCCATTTTTTCTCTTTAAAATAAAAAAAACAGAACACTTGTGTCAAAGTTACATAAATGCTGTAAGCAAACTCATTACATACCCAATACAATGGTAAATTAAATAAGTTGGATCCAAGGAATGCAGTAATATAACCTTAGAAAAAATGCTTAAGTATCATTTAGTACAATAATAGGCAAGAAAAAGCATTTCGTCTTGTTCCTGAGTGAGTAAAAATTTCCTGGTATAAAATTAATGCAAGTTAATGGCAAGAACATTACAAAATTTAATTAAGAATGAAATATATGTATCATAAACTCATCAGCAAACATGCAACTGTGAAACATTAGATAACTATTCAATAATGTTTGGAAAACACCTCAAGGTATAATATCACAAAACGATCTGAACCTACAGTGATTAAAAACTTCACAATTCTCAAAATAGAGATGTGAATGATTAAAATAGATAAACTAGTAACAATATGGTATGGCCCTGTAATTAAAAAAATTAAAATAATTGGCATTCAAATACTTAAAGAAAGATTTCAAAGATAGCATACAGAATATCATTTTGGCATTCCAGCCTAACCATAAGCCCAGCCACACAAGATAATCACTAAATAGACCATATCACAAAACCATTACTACTCATACCAGCAATTATATTGTAAATGAACACACAATGAAATCTTATAGAAATTTACAAAATCTTTGTAAGACAACTGTAAAAATTAACTGAAAAGTTATGGTGGAAAAGCCCTAAATACAGCCTTAAACTATGTTTTTCAAGGTAAAAAAAATAATAATGATATATCAATTCTTTAAAAAAAATATTTATTTATGCAATGTCTTTCCCATAGTTTCCAAGATAGCATTCAAGCTGTGGCTACTGTTTCCCATGCCCAAAAACAATACTGTAAAACATTTAGAAGGGATAAACAAAGAAAAATTATGTATATAGATCAAATAAACAATAAAATGAAAAACTCAGGAAGAACACTCAGTCTCTGGTGAACTAGGACATCCTAAAATGTTTCCAGTCTAGTTAGATACTAGGAATTGTTGCATTAAATTGTGAAGGAAAAATAATGAATATATTAAATAAAATCTTTCAAATTATAAGAAAATGTGACAGATTACTCATATATTTTAGGTAGGGGGAATCAGACTGAAATGGAATCGGATGTGTAGCCCACAATACAAAACAGATGATAGGTTTAGGTCAAAAACTTATTTTAAAGTTCAGCCTTTACTTCTGCGCCCTGGAGAAGAAATTTTTACTGCACCACTAAAGGTATCTGAAGCAGCACCTCAAAATAAGTAAGCCAGAATCATGAGGGAATATCAGAAAACATAAATTTTGGGGCTGCTCAGGCAAGATAAATCCAAATGCTGTACTAATAACCACCTGAAACTTCTTCATTGGAAGAATTCAGACTTTTCTTATCATCATAATGCAATATAAATCATATACTAAAATAAAATAGGAAAGATGATAATGAATCACATAAAAAGGCGTAAGTTGCATTACCCTTTTGAGAAAATTCTTTGATGTCAATGATAAATTATTTTAATTATATTTGACATGTTCCTCATTTTCTCCTTGGGGATTTTTCAGGATACTGTTAAAGAAAAGAATGTACTATTATTAAGAAATGTAGAAATTCCAGACATTGCCAATACCCACTGTGAGAATGTAATTTAGAACTTGGCTGTATCCTAGAGAATAGACATAATCCATAAGCCCTCACTTAAACACAAGAAACAAGCAACAGTTATGAGTGAGAGTTATCAGGCAGTAGTAGCCAAGTGAAGCATATGCAATTTTTAGGGAGCTGAATGCTTAGGTCTGAGGGGTTAGTGTCAAGTGATTAGGCAAAAGGTGGGCAAGCACCTAAAAGCAGTTAAAGAAATACACTGACTGACGACTGAGCAGATTACCTACTCAAGAAAAAGCACAGATCCTTTATTGTCAGTGTTGGGAGGTGTCAAGTATGGAGCTTGGGCTTCACCATTCTTCCTACTGCTGCTTTTTGGGAAATGATGTTCTTATTCCCAGGCAGGTTGGAAGAGGGAGAAGTCCCAGCGCCAGTGCGAACTCATGAAAAAAATTTACGTGAGTTTTGTGGGAACTTCTGTGCCTCGGAACAAAGGAGGAGGGACAGAGCCCTCAGTGAAAGGACTGGTGGGTGGGACCGGAAGTAGAAGAACGTAACGTCCCCTTTATCCACCTGTGGTGGCCGGACCGTCAACTTCGTGATTCCGTTACGGGTCAGCTGAGACTTGGAAGGAGTTGCCAGGTGTCTTGGTGGGTAAACTGAATTAAAACTGTGAAAACTTTCATGAATACCTGAACACCCTAGCCATATTACCCCCAAGAAATTAGACGCAGAGGGCTCTCACAGCACCAAGCCCTGCTCCGGTACCTAGAATCCCCGGGAATGGCAGTTGGATCTATAGGCCACTTACTTCTCCCTCTAATATCAGGGAATGAAGGCTAGGTCTAAAGGTGGCTAACTCCGGTCAGCAGAGGGGTAACTTTTAGGCCCTATGGAATTAAGTAGAGGTCCTTCGTAGATATTAATGCCGTGTGGTGAGGTTGCGGGGTGGACGCACAACTCTATCCATGATGTTGGCTCGGAAGGTCCAGCCCAGCCCTAAAATTAAGGTGCTGTCTTATTTTGTCCTTGGGATAATCAGGGAAGTGGGAACTTTGTTTTTATGGGATGAAAAATGACCAAGGGAGAACAATTCTCAAGTTATTAAAAGTGGATAAGGAGAAAACTCATCTCAGTGGGAGACATTGTCTTGATGAAAAGCAAAACAAACGAAAAAAAACTTAACTATCACTCCTCTTGTCTCCCTAGAACTTCTAGATAACTTCTGAAAGAAGTGGTTGTTTCAATTGCCACCTGATTTCCTCCTCCTTGGTAAGTTGGAAATTGTAGTGCTAACTATAGATCGGCAGAAGGAAGAGGGTTTAGAACCTTACCTACAATGGATAAGGTGGTCCTGAATGTAATTTGAAAGGGCAATGAAACCTGAACCAAGGAAACTCCAAGGCCAGATCCTGGTACAATCTCAGTAAGGCCCAAGCTGGGCTGTTATTCAGTTTACTGAGCCTCTAAATTCCTCACAAGGTTATCAAGTACCAGGTTGATCCAGAGTTCAGTAGTCTGGGGATCTCTGAGAGCAGTGCCTTCTAGGAAACCGACAGAAGGGCTCTTGGTTCAAACCAAGATGTATGTGGGGGTGTATAGCTCAGCAGCACAGCACCTACCTGGCAAGTGTGAGGTAATGAGCTTAAATACCAGAACCCCCCCCCAAAAAAAGGGGAAAAATAGCTTCTCAGTCCAAGGTACCTTAATGACCATGCTTACTTCTTATAAGTTACCAGTTCCGGTTCCTGCCTTGTCAACCCCCCTGCCTATGCTACTGCTTTCTGTCCTTAGCCAAATCCTCAAGATCAGAAGAGTAAGCTCTGTTCCCATGCCCAAAGCAAAAATGTCTGTGGTGAAACAGAGACTCAGGGGTGCTCAGGCCACTGCAGGTGAGGAAGAAGAGTATCCTCTTCTGCTGTTGGTAAGGGTGGGCTCACCAGCTTTACTGCTGTCTGCATTCCCCATGAGTGTCAGGGACCACAACCCTCTTGCTCTGCAAGAGTAGGTGTTTCTTACCCCAGCTCTGATATACGTGCCTATAGTTCTGATGGAGCCACTCACAGCACCTTCCACTGTGGCTATAGTATAGTACCTGCTAGAGAAGTATGAAATGAAGGAGCCCAGTACAGAGGCCAAAATGTCAGATTTTCAGCAGGATGTGTAAGCAGTGTTTCTCTGAAATCCTAAATAAAACCTGAAAACTGATAAGGTGGCCTTTGGTTTGAGTAGAAGGAAGTCTATCCTAGAAGATAATTTTATGCATTGGTGAGCAACCTGGGCCCCTCCATTGAGGGAAGCCTGGGAGGCAGTAGGGGAATGCCTAAGAAAGGTGTCCTGATGACTCTTGGGTGTGATCTTCATGAAAGGCAATGGTTTCCTTGAGAATGAGATCTGATAATTCCCAGTTGTTTGGGACATACATAATGGGAGGAAGGCATTTAACATTTGGGCAGCCCTTAGAGGCTCAGTAACCAAGACTTGATGCAGGAAAAGTACATGGGGTATTGTCAGATGCTCAAATGTGATCCTCCAAACTATGAATTCCTTTGAAATCCCAGAACCTATGTTGAAACCACCAAGATCAAGTCCTGGAAGCTTTGGCCAAGTTCAATGATGCTATCTCAAGTTCCTTTGCTAATCTGTATTAAGAAACTTGGAGAGACAATCAAGAGAGAGAGCAACAGAAAACTCATGGGTAGGACTAGCTATGTTGCCAAGGTCAGGGCTCATCCAGAGGCTGTTTCCTGTAAGTCCTCCCATACCTAGTTGGCTCTGAGGTAGTATTCACATGTTTGAAGACCAGTCATTCGTTAATCTGGGGAAAGTACGAGGGGGTATAGGGAATAAAATATGTGTTTCTTCTTGTTAGATATAAGTAAATATATGTACCTTTATTTGCTAGTATTCAGATGTTTCTTTAATTGTATTATTTTGTTTCACAGTCTAAATTTTGTCACTTTAAGGATCACATATATATTGCTTTTTTTCAAATTTAAGGCTGAGGATTTTATTATTTTTTAAACAAACTGAAAACACTTTCATTACTTTCCCTGTGGTACAGAATAAGATAACATGGAATGAAAAAAGAAATAATTATGGAAATTTAAGAGAACCCCTATAGAAAATAGTTTTTGGCATCAGAACATGGTTAAAGAAAAGTATTTTGATTTTTCATAGTTGCCTCTGTTGTCTTTTTCCTTTGTTTGTAACATTAAATGAAATAAAATTGGATTTGCTTTTTTTATTCACACTGTATGAAAACTTAAATCATAACATGTTAAATTTCTTGCTCATGTTTTTTTTATTTTTAATTTACTTTTTCCTAAGCATTAATTGAATATTTGCTCTGTAAAAGTCTCCTGAGTGGTACTGGAGATCGTAAGACAAAGGAGATCCGGCCACTGGCCACAGATGATTTTATTCTAGCAGCAGCTAGTATATATAATCAAAATGGTGAGATTCAATCTGATAGGTAAATGAAAAGTAAAGAGAAGTGTTGAGTGAGGAAGAGAGGATTTGAAATGAAAAGATAGTGTAAATTACCTGATCAAAGCAATTTAGAGTATTAGGAAACTCCAAGTTCTCAGTGGGAGGTGTTTCTTTTTTTTTTATGGTTGCTTGATTGACTGAGTAAGGCTATTGGAGTGGTTGTCAAGTGTCAGGCCTTCTTCACATTATATATCTCAGATTTAAGAGACTAAAGTTGGAATGGAAAGGAAATCTAAACAATTGTAATTATATCAGAAAGAAATTTTCACCAGGCACAGAAATGAAAGGAGTTTGGGCTCTCCATGGTGTGGGTGAATATAGTATAAAAACTAGACAAAATGTCTGGGGAGCTTCTAAGAAATACATACAATACTCCATTGACATGAGATTCTGAGAAGCCACTGAACTGTCACTTTTATCATGTGCTGCAGAATCGGGTTCAACTCCATTAAAAGGACATTTTAACTGGGTTAATAGAGTATAATGTGTCAAACTGAGGGTGGTCTCAACACCTGGTGATAGGGCAAGGAATGAAAAAGTAGCAAATTGGATAGAAAGACACCTAGGAGAGAGGTCATTGACACAACACAGAAACTGTGTGTCAGCTTCAATTTGAGAATAACAACCTCACACTCAAATCAAATAACAGACACCCTGACAGTGAAACACTACTTAGTTTTTTTTTGTGCATTTAGTATTATTTCAGATGATGTGAATTTTTATGCCCTTTGAACTTATATATTTTCAAATCTTCTGAAGGTAAAATTATGTGAGAGAGTGTTGTTACCAATGAACCAAAATAACTTTAGTAATAGCTATTTATTTTTTTAAAAAAATCTTTGCCCCACACTGATCCAGGTGATTCACATAAATTACAGGTATGATTGAATTGTACATGATAAGGCTGTGTGGATTCCTGGGTTTTAGTCCCTCTGGAGTCCACATTGGTGCACTCCTCCAAGCCTGAGGCATACCTTGTGTCACTTATTCATTTTGTGGTTATCTCTTCAAAATATATGCTAGGACATAAAAAATAATGCTTCTAGCACAAACTACTGTTTTAGCAAGAAACAAGCAACATCAGTACCAAAATAAACGTGAAACACAAATAAAAGGGGGTATTCAATACAATATTATTTTCAAGGTCAGTGTTGGTACCTCTCAGAAGATGAGGAGCTCCTAAAACCAGCTGGTTCATCCTCTTCTCTGTAGAAAATATGGGTGTATAAACAGAATTGTGTAAGAGGCCAAGGCTGGCTGTTAAAGACAAGGTATAGAGCAGTACTTTCTGTCTCTGACAGCAAAGCACCTACCCCTGTTTCTCTGCACTTGATGTCATCTTTCATATGGAACATCACTACTAGGATGTAGCCTATTCTCTGCCAGGTTGCTGCAGGAGGAGAAATCAAGAGTTCAGAATTATGTGGTATTTTCCTCCCATAGAATATTAAAGAACCAACATTAACAATCTAAATGATAAAAACTGATAACGGGTACCCCATAAAAATGAGCCACAGATAATTTAGCCTTTATCTGCTCTCAGATCTAGCTGTTAGACTGGGTGTCCTGTCACATATTGTTCAAGGTACTCAGAAACATGAGAGCTTCCTTCAGTGCAGGTGATGTGCCAAGTTTATTTCACTTAAGTGGCAAACGATTGTCACAATCATAGGTGGACACTAGAAAAGTTGATCTCATAAAAGTTGAGGACAGAATGATGCTTATCAGAAACTGGGGAGTGTAGGGCAGGGGTGAGAAGTGAAAATATTGATCAATGGGCATTAGGTAAAAGGAGCAAGAAGTTCTGATGTGCTATTGCACAATTGCATGATTATTTGTATACTATATATTTTAAAAAGCAGGCAGACAGGGTTTAGACTTTTTTCTTCAAAATAAATGATATATGTTTCAGACATGATTAACCTGATTTAAACATTTCCTATTGTCAGGGGCTGGGGATTTAGTTTAGTGGCTTGAGCACCTGCCTGGCAAGTGCGAGGTCATGAGTTCAATCTCTGGTGCCAAAAAAAAAAATCCTATTGTATGCATGTATCAATACATTACATGGTACCCTACTAGTAGATACAGTGCTATGTATCAGTGAAAAATACATTGAATTAAATATGTAGAATCCCAGGGCCTTCCAAGAGTCAAGGTTAGGAACTTGCATAAGGAATGAGTATACAGACTTAACCCAAAAACAGAGGGTCTCAGGGAGCCTGAAATAGAACAGATAGTGGTAGTTCAATGTGGCATTTCTCACCTACCTCTGTAGAGCTTCAGGAATTTAGACTGTGGCTCTGAATTTGATGCTATTTTAATTACTTTTCTTATTACTGAGACAAAATACCCCATACCCACAAGTTTAAGAGGTTTATTTAGCTCACAGTTTCAGTACATAGCTGGTCCCAAAGCAGGGTAGCATGACATAGAGTCACCATGGAAGAGACAGAGTCCTTGATGTGGCAGGGCAGGCAGAAGGGAGCACACAGCAGCATCAGCACCATTCTTTCCCTCTCTCCCTTTATACTTTACCTAGACTGTAAGCCTATTGATTGATGCCATCCACACACAGTATGGGGCTCCCATTATCCACACTCTTAATCCCAGTATCACCCTGAATCCACTTTCACACACCTTAATTCAGCACTTTTGAAACTCCCCACCTATGACTGCATGCGGCTTTGGGGGAACATCTAGATACAAGCCATAACAACACCCAAGACATTAAAGAGAAGTGTCTGATCCCCTGCAAGGAATTAAAGGTAGAACCATTCTTAATATTGAGAGCAGCACAGAACCTACGAGACTGGGGTGCCACAGAGCTTTAGATTCCCATCTCTCTGGAAGAAAATGAGCAAGACTGTTAGTCAGCCTTCCTCAAATAAAGGATGTTGGAGATGTGAGTATCTTGGACAGGGGAGAGGGCTATCAAATAATCAAAGGAAGGAATCCTAGTCCTTGTCATGAGTTAATGTAGGGGCCTTGAGGAAGAATGTAGGCACTTCGCCAGCTTCAGAATTGAGAAGACTACACAAAGCTCCACCCTTGGTAGCAGAAAATCAGTATTTGGGCATTGTTACCATCATGTGACATTCTTAGTCCCATGGTATACAGGGGATAAGGGATTTGGTGTAAGGATTGTGACCTGAAGTTGACAGTAGAAGGACTTCTATGTTTGTTTAGAGGCCTCATTGGGGACCCCAAAGACCACACACCTCATAACATTGGGAGCAACATGGAATTCATTCCTTATTCATCCTTGATAGATCAAGGGCAAGGATAATTGGATGAGAAGGCACTCACATAGAACAAAAGCTAAGGATCTTAGAGTGATATTGCTTTTCTTCTGAGGGAGCAGACCTCAGGCATGGAAGGGAGGAGTTCTACGCATCAAACAAGTATAGAGAGGAACATTCACCACTGAAAAATCTTATAGCAGAGAATATGGCCCTATCCTAGTTTCAGGCCTTGAAGACCCAGGTAAGGGGTGTCCAACTTGAATTTCTACCATGTAGTAATATCTGGCCTACTCTAGGGAAGATCCATGGTCTGAAGGTGCAGTGTCTACACAAATAAATATGATGAAGGAGCAAAGAACTATGTGCCAGTGCCAAGAGTGAGGACGCCACAGGTGAAGAGATACAAAATTTTCCCTTGAGAAGTCTACAGTGAAGTACCTCAAGAGCACTAACAAATGAGGAGTCCCTTTATTTCCTTCTTGTAATTCCCAAGGAAATGTGTAATATAAATTTAAAATCAGCACAAAAAGTGCCTTCCACTACCTACTACCAGTAGACATGTTTCTGAGTGTGAAATAAAAGGATATCTCAACTTTAGAGATTTCCAGCCTCTTCTGCCTCCCATAGAATGTCTGAGGCAGGGGCAGGAGGGTATATACTAACGCTTCCTCAAACAGCCTCTATAGGTTTCCAGCAGTGCAGTGTGAGCTTAAGAGCAGGGGGCCAGTGTGTTCCTAGAAGAATTCCATCACAGAAAACTGCAAATGCAGTCTTCCTTAGAGCCATGGTAGAATCTTCTGCTTAACATTTATGGTCATATTAATTTTCTCCTTTTAATTATTCCTATTCTTCTAGCTATAGCATTTCTAACTATAATGAAACAAAAAAATTCTTGGTTATAAACAATTACATAAAGGACCACATATTGTAGGTCCATTTACCCTCTCAACCTCCTTTTTCTACTGGGCTCTCTATTGTCTGTTCTCTTACATTTCTGCCTGATGTCTCTGACCACAGCCACAGCCATCATGCTGTCAAACCCTTCATCTGACAGTAATTCCACATAGCATGAGATGACTCTTATCATCACAGGGGAATTAGGGAAGAAGAGCCTCTTTTCTCTTCCTCTGTCCTTGGGAATTTCTCTTAGATCTAATCTGCTTCTGGGTGAAGGTGCACTCCATTGAGACTTTTATCATACCACTGACTGCCTCTAATTCCATACATCCTTTATGGATAAGATTCAGTGAGAATTATAACAGCTGAGATCATGAAGATCCAAGTTCCTCCGGGGGTCCAGTCTCTATTGAAAGCTTGTGCAGCGACTCTTTCACTACAAAGATGATTTTGTTGGAGAAGTTCCTGAATTACAAATGTAAAATTATATAGTCCATTACCAAGAAAGATTACTGAGGATTTTTGACCAAAAGTACCACGACCAGTTTGCTGAGATCCTCAGGAGAGCTTCTTATTACATTGAGGTTGTCCTTGTAGTTCCATGGAATGAAGCAAATCCCATCAGTCATTTATATGACCTTGTCATCAAATTGAATTCCACAACAGTTGGAATATTCATGCTGGCAAAAGGCTGCACAAAACTGATTTCATGACACTCATGGCTATGATCTTCATGAAGGTAGCTGTGCTTCTGAGGAAAGAATCTGAATATTTCTGAAGATGTTGTGAGTGCATCCTGGGAGGAATCACTTTACCTATGGAGAGCTCGTGTATGTCATCCCCTAAGACTTGGTGAGGCCAAACTACCTCGTGTACTGGTACATGCCCAACTGTGCTCCTGAACATAGCAAATTCTTTTGGGTTACAAGTGCCTAAAGCAACACTGTAAAGATAAAACTCCTAGAATTTATGTCCAAGTTCAGTGATACTATTCCATTTCTTTCACAGAATGGCTGTCAGTTTTGGCACTAGTGGCATGGGCAGGCCTGTTTCATGGCCATATTCGATAGTTGTTTACAACCCTATGACATCTGACTTTTTTTTTCCAGGCTAAAAATTATAACCCATTGTAGAAGTTATTCTGGAAATACCAAATGTTCTCCAATAAAATAGTATGCATATAATGGAATAATTAAAATAATAAGAATGATAATAATAATAATAAATATGACAAATCTTGTGTTTCATTTCTTCAAATATTTTATTTTTTAGATAAATGCGTCCATAAATGCACTGTAGTGTAAGACCTGAAGTCAAATTCTGATATTATGTGAGATCTTGACAATTCATGAATCTGTAGTGGCCTTTTATAGCTCAATTACAATTTCTTTTCTATACTTTGTACTTCCAGAGAAGTTCTTTTGGTGCAAACAACCATCTATATTTATAAAGGGTAACAGGCCCAGTACTTGCTAGTTTCCATTCTCTACTAGACTTTTGAGTTACTTAAACAAGGAAATTATATTGTTTCATGGGACCTAGTAGTCACTTTTTTATTCCTTGATGTACCAATGCTGCTTCCTACAGGCCATGATTATTTGCTATGTTCCTGAGTGCAAGTCCCATGTAACACTTTGTGGTATAGGGTCACTTTCTTCCAAAGTCTGTAAGTATATGCAGATATGTGAATGATTAATTGCTTTTCATCTCCTCTGTCAAGTGTTCAGGGTTGCGTTTGAATATAACATGAACATACTGTGAAAATTGCTTCCCCACAAATGAAGTACATAGGAGAATATTAAAGCATGCTCTTATTAACTACTTTGGTATCAGAGATAAGTAGAAAGGAATGATTCAAGTAAAAAAGAAGGGTTAATCCAGTTGGAGAAATGGGTTTCTATGCTATTGCTATTGTAAATGAAACAATAGACTCAATATCTTTAAAATGAACCAGACATTTACTTTCTCACAGTTCTGGAAACTTGAAGTCAGTTATCAAGGTGTCATCAGGGTCAGTTTCCATTGAATTTCTTCTAGACTTGCATAAGAGCACCTTGCTTTGCCTCTTCTCTGTATGGTCCCTTTCTCTGTGTCAATCCTGACATCTTTCTGTGCATCAATTATTTTTATACAAGTCTGTTTGTATTAGGGAACACTTTAACAGGATACTTTCAATGTAATCACTTTAGTTAAGGGCATTAACTCCAACTACACTGACATTCTGAGACACTATTTTTTAGGAATTCAGCAAACAAATTTATGTAGAAAGGGGATAATAATTCAGCTCCTAGTAGGCAAGAATGAGAGATGTCATCCCTGACCTGATTTCAATGTCCTAATCTCAAGGCACTGTACAGTCTTATTCTTTTATGGACATTGTCTCCAGGTGTTTCTGAAAAGTGAATGGAATACTCTGTTGAAATGTAATGCACAGAAGCCACTTTTTTGGTAATGGTTTGCCTTAAATATAGAACAACAAGGTCTCAGTGCATTAAAAGGACATTCTAATTAGGTGACTAAATATAATTTGGCAAATTTTGAGAGAGGGCTCAGTTTTTGTGGAGAATAAATTAATTAAAATACAATTAGGTTGGATGTAATTGGGTGACACTAAAGGAATTGGTCCTTGAAAAAATTCTAGGAGCTCTGCATTGCATCCAATAAGAGGAAATAGCAGATATCCCAATTTATTTTTTTAGATACTCCAATTTAATAACAAATATATTAATTGAGAAAATCTAACATTACTTGCTAAAGCGCATTTTGGCTATTTCAGTGTTCTTTGAGAGCATTGATTTTTCTTTTACATACTCTGACTTTATAATTATAAATTTTCTATAGAAGGCGTTGGCATTATCTATGTAAAAAATAATGTAAATACCATTCATTAAACACTGAATATTTATGCTTCATTGTGATAGGTTCTCTATATGTAACAAAGTATTAAATATTCCCATGATCCTACAAAATTAATTTGATTTAGCTCATGCTTCAAGAACATAATTCCATAGGCCAGGGGTTAAACAGCACCCATTAATTTCTTGTAACTTTGAGGCAAAAAGTCCAAGATGAAGGCACCAGTGAATTCAGTTCTTGGTGTTGCATCCAATGAATACACCTACCTTATTGCTGATGGAGGAGCAAACGATTATCTAGTATTTTGTGAGAGTGTTAATCCCATCATAGGGGGCCCATCTTCATGAATTTATCTGAGCCTAATTATTTATCCCAAAGGCCCTGATTCCTAATACTATTGCATTAGGAATTAGTAATTTAAAATGAGAATTCAGGAAGAATGCAGCCCAAAGCCAGACTAATTGGGATTGTTTGATTAAGAACTAGTAATAGTCTCATATTCTCTAAGTACTGTTAGAGCTAGTATAGTTCTCTGATCTTGATGGAGCTAGGCTGCACAGCATTCTATATCACCCACCTCGAAGCTGAATTTGTGTATATGTATTTATATCTCTCCTTACTATTCCCAAATATATATCACATGATTAAAAAAAGGTTATGTGCCAGAGATACTGGGTTAGAATGGAATCATAAGAATACCACAATAAATGATAAGTTTGGGTAACAAAAAGAAGGAAATAGCATTTGGTAATAAAATGACCATCTTGATGAGAGATATCATTTATGGAGCAGAATAGAAAGAACATACAAGTAGAACCTGGTGATAAGAAAAGAAATACATTCATATATTTTATATGACACCCAGGACCTTTTCCTAGACCTCAACCTTATTCTTTATATTTCACATGTCACATCAATCCAGAGACATAGACGAATTATCCTAGTATCAGAAATATGGACTCTACTCAAGTGTTTACAGAGATGCATCATTTTCCACAAAACTTTCCATTAGTGTGAGAAAAGGCAAGACGAGGACCTGGATTAATAGCAAGTGAAAGCACCTAATCCTACAGGGGTTAATTCAGAATCTTTGCTTCATTTCCTTATAGATTTCTGCAGATCACAGCTGCACTGTCAGCCCAGTTCTGCAGAGAGCATCTCAGAAATGTGAGATCCTCACTATAAGGAGGAGTGGCAGAGGTAGGAACCAAAAGCTCTGAGAGGACTCCTCTGTCCAGTCTTCTATGAGATGGAGGGAACATGCACCCCAGCACAGAGGGAGCACTAGAGTTGTTGCCCTTGCAATGTGCTTCTCCGAGTCTTTTCATATGTGATAACACACACTTCCTTTTACAGTGGCTCTGGAAAAGAAGGGCTTTGCATACTGCTTCCAGCTCTGCTGAAGTCAGAAAAAAGATCCAGTCTGTGATATAGTCAGGTAAAGAGTTGTACAGGGAAGAAAAGAAACACCCACCTCAAAAAAAAGTGCCCGCCTTTTACTTCACCAAGCCTCATCCTGGCTTTGAGTCTTCAGGGTTTCTGAGCATGGTGGATTGGTTGAGATATGCCCAAATTTTCACCTCTTGGATCTAAGGAGTGAGAGTAATAAGAGTGAGTAGTGTAGTTCAGCAGAGGGAAAGGAAGCAGACCATCATGCCATGGATGAGGACGGTTTATTGTTCTCAGAACATTCAAATATGGTGGTTAAGTAGAAGTGAGCTCTTATTTTCCATGTGATGTTATCAGTGAACTGAAAACTTCGAAATGAGGACAAAGGACTCAGGTCAGTGAAGGAAGAACTAGCATGTAATAACTTCAAGGGATCAAAAGCAGAACACTGATTTTTCAGGAAAACTGCTGATCCCACAAGATTGATGTGGCATACTGTTTGCCCCGTCATCAATTCTAGGGGATTCCATGTGGAACTATCAGACTGTTTGCTGGAAAGAGGGCAACAGGGATGTGAGAGCCTCAGTTTCAAGTCAGCATGGGGGAGATTCCCAGCTACTCAGGAGTAAAAGGAAGAAAACTATGAGAGGACCGAGGAAAACAACACTCTGATGAGAGCCTGGGGTATCTGTGGGCTAGCATGTGTCTTATACTCATTATCTCCCTATGTGGGGGAGGGGCTGTTATTAATAGTGTGAAAGACTGTCTAAAAGGAGCACCCCATAAGATCAACAATGGGAGGGGCTTCTAGGTATTTCTACTATGACGTCCAACTTATTATGTGCATTGGTAGGTCATAGGTAGGTGAGGTAGATGCTGTATCCTCTTACAGAGTCTCAGGGGTGACAGCAGGAACATAAATTTCTAGGTAAAGGAAGGCTTCAAAGGTCAAGCATATGGTTGAGGGGACAACTCATCATGGGATATGTGACAAAGAATTGCAGCCCAACTCGTAAATTTAGCACTTGAAGGCCCAAGCCAAGCCTGTCAGGCTGTGACTTCCTGTCACTTCTTTATAGAAAATTCAAAACAGATGATGAAGGTAGAATTTGAGTATTCAGCTACCAGTAAGAAGAAGGCAGTTGTAACAGGCAGTGCCGGGAGATCAGGAGAATTTTTTGAATGAGAACTATGTATCTGAACAGCCCACAATGGAGAGGCCTCTGTGCAATTTTTGATGGTGCAGAGCAGATGACATGATGATAGGCTGAGATGCTCTTTCACTTCCTCCACTTGGCTCTTGGATACAAAATGCTGCCTTTAGTCAGAGGAGTCGTCTTCAGCGCAACAGAAGTGAGAAGTGCAGGACGACAGTTACTGATAAGTGTGAGAAGGAACTGAAAGGACCCCACACAGCCCTTGTTGCCATCCCAGAATACCACAGAAAGGAATAGTAGGCCACAGCCTTAGACTCATTCTGCCTCCCTTTACAGGGGCATGCTGAACAGAACGGGAACACTGTCAGTTCCCAGAGCACTGCTCTCATTTCACAGAGAAGCAGAAGTATGCTTGGTTAAAGCTGAGGAGGTATCTCGCTGCTGAGATTGCTCTCACAATCTTATCCTCCCTCTGCCAGGTGCCCGAAGCACCAGTCATTTTACTCATACTCCTCCCTCTTGTTTCTAAAAACATTCATCATGCCTTGTTGTCACAGGAGCAAAGCCCATGCCCAGAAGAAATGTCCCCAGGTTGGTGGTGATAATAAGGGTTGTGAAGGTGCCTAGGCAACAGCAGCAGCAGCAGCAGCAGCAGCAGCAGCAGCAGCAGCAGTGGAAAAGGAATCTTTTTCTCACATAACCCACATGCTGCTAGATCAGCTGGTCATCCCTGGGTGCTTCAAAGATTACCACACACCTGCACTCCTTTTTCTGATGGCCAGTCTGAGCAAAGAAATAGCCCTTTTAAGGACACACTTTTCACTAATTATTCATGGGGAAACCCTCACAACCCTGTTGAAATGTTGGAGAGTTCATACTCCACAAAACTAATTTTAAGCAGCTCATTACCAAAGAAGAGATGCTGAAGGTCAATGGCTGGAAGTACAGAGATGAATTTGCTGAGATTTTCAAGATAGCCTGTGAGCACCTGGAGACTGTCTTTGCAGTTGAAGTGAAAGAAGTTGAATCATCTCATCACTCCTATGACCTCATTAGTATGCTGAACCTCCCCAGTGATGGAAAGGTCCGTCCTGGCAGGGGATACCCTAAGACAGGACTCCTGATGAATGTTTTGGCTATGATCTTCATGAAAGTCAACTGTGCTGCTGAGGAAGACATATGGAGATTCCTGAAAAAGATATGCATATATCCTGGGAGGAAGCACCTGGTCTTTGGAGACCCAAAGAAGCTCTTCACCCGAAATTTGGTAAGGCTAAATTACCTGGAGTACTGGCAGGTGCCTGGCAGTGATCCTCCATGCCATGAATTCCTGTGGGGTCTGGAAGCCCATGCTGACACCACAAACCTGAAAGTCCTGAACTTTATGTCCAAGGTTAATAAGATTCCCCCTTCTTACTTCTCAACACTTTATGAAATCCCTGTAAGAGATGAGGTAGTACCAAACAGGTACAACCAAATCTGGTAGTACTACCAAACCGAGTGCAGCATCTACAGCCACGTATTCTGCTACTTCGTCCAGCCCTGTTGATGTGTTGGGTTTCTGATTATCCACTTAAGGAAAGAGGATATCACCATAGATAATTTTTTTGAAAGTGTTTAACAAACCCACAACAAGTGGAGTTATTCAGTATGAGGAAAAAATAGAAACATGTTCAATTCTTGCTTTTTCTTTTGCTTTTAATCATTGGTTTTGTAAAATTAAATGTTTTTAAAGTTTTCCTTGCCTTATTAAACTTAATAGAAATTAAATTCTTATCAGATAGATTTTCTGATCATTGACACTTACTTAGTAAACAATAATTGAACATATGCTCCTTGGCAAGCTCTGTAGTAGTACAGGGAAAAATCAAATATGGAAGACAGTCCCTGTTGTAGAATTGTTTCAATCAGAAAAGCAAGACCTTGAACTACCATTTGAATTTTGAGTGTTGTAAAAAGGATTAGTGAATATACTAGTGTCCATGTCAATAATCAAATGAAAATTTCCTGAAGAAATTACGTGAAACTTTTGTGGGATATCATTTTCATTTAATTTAGGCAATGGACTAACTGAAATGGTGGGATTGTTGAATTAATGTTACACTTCACATGCAATCCTGTAAGTCTGCTCTGTCTGTCATGACAAGACACTATACACTAGGGAACTTAAACAACAGAGATTAATTTATCACACTTTTTTGGTCTTTTTGAGACAGGGTCTCTATGCAGTTCAGGCTAGACTTGAGCTTACTTTGTAGCCTAGGCTCGTCTCGAACTTGCAATGATCCTCCTGCCTCAGCCTCCCGAGTTCTGGGATTACAGGCCTGAGCCACCAAGCCTGGCAATTTATCACACTTTTGGAGGCTGATCAACCAAGATTGAAGCACAAGCATGTTAGTTTCCTGGTGAGGGCATCTTTGCCCTCATGGCTTGTAGAGATGCATTCTTGCTGGGTCCTCATATGAGGTGGAGGATTGAGCCAAGGAGAGAGAAATACAGTGATACTTTGGTACTCCTTTCTAATTGGTATCTGGGAGGCAAACCAGTACCAAAAAACATGAGTACCAAACACATTGTTTTGCCTGGAAAGAGTAGCAGATCAGGAGGCAATTGCTACCATGTTCTGGCTTGCCTATTGAATATCAAATAAAAATGGTCACTGGTTCTAGTGCAAATTTGATGGATTTCAAAGCAGTGGAGTACCAGGGTATAACTGAACAGAGAGAGAAATTTACAATATCACTCTTGCTACAGTGACACAGATTGTCATATTGAGACCCACTGACAGAAAATTATCTAAATCTAAATACTTCTGAAAAGGCCCACTTTTGATTACTATCACATTGGGGATTAGGGCTTCCTTGTATGGATATGAAGGAAGTTGCACAATCGCACAGTACATCAGTGCATTATGGAAAACTGCTCAGACAAATTCCTTTTGGAATTGGCTAAAGGAAAGACAAATCTCCCCCTATGGAGGAAAAGAATATGCTTTGGTCTGTTTCCAGTGCTGCTGAACAAAGTCTGCAAACCACGTTTTCTATGCCCATTTTCTCCAAGGAACTTCTTAGAAATGAGAATAAAAATCCCTTGATGTGAGATTTGCAGAAGCCACTACCTTAGCACTTTTTGTGTTTTGCAGTCCTGGGAGTGAGACATAACCCCTAGCTTATCCTTTATGTTGGAACTTTGTCTTTAATTGGAAGAACTGCATTTCACTCCAGTAAAAGAGCATTTTAATTAGATTATCTTGAATGTAGTTTGAAAAACTTTAAATGAGTGCAACATTTTGCAAAGGATACAACCAGTGTAAACAGGGATTGTTTAGATGGAGACAGATCTGGATGGATAGAAAGACTTGTGCCTTGACCCCAGTTCTTCGAGCATGAGTTGCAAACAACTGGAGAATGCAGTTCTACACTCAAAAATGTACTCTTTTTTAGGAAAATTTACAGCTTTTCTTAGTAGGGAGATTTTTTTTTTACTAATCCATTACCATTTCAGTGAGAAGAGTCTATGTACACTAACATCTCCTGAATGTTAGAAAAAAAGCTGCTAGTTCTTGGAAGTTTTATCTGGGATTAAAATAGTGATATTCTTACCTACTATTATTGGCAAATATTTCCAATCATGTTGCCCTATAGTGTATATGTAAATCATACATCCTCTACAAGATAGGGCTTACCAAAGTCACACAGGACTTGCAATTTTCTCGAGTTTAGAAAACTGACTGTATCTCAAGGGATATAAAATCATCTTGTATCTAAAGCAATAAAATCAGGTGAATAAAGGGGAAGCAAATAAAAAATACAATGGGACCTCAGTTTATGAACCTAATTTTTCCATGATTTTGGTCTCAATCTGAATTTGAGGAGAACTGAATTGAATTCAATGATCAGGTTCAATGTTGAGGCCTGTTGCTGGTTTCATTTTCTTAGAAGACTGTTGCCTCTTGGCTATAGGTCCTGAAGCTAATAATGTCCAGGAGGTATTATGTTACCCAGGTCTGTTTCTTTACATCATTACAGCATACTTCCCCTAAGATTTCCCCAGTGTGCATTCCTTCCAACTCTGGAGCCTGACCCTCTGGGCAGCTCTTCACTGTATTCTGCTCAGAAGGCTGGAGTCCACTCTTTGGGAAGCATACAGTCCTTAATACCTCACCCTGACATAGGACATTCTAACTCATTGGTAGTCCTGTCCTTCACTATGAATATGTCATATTTGTATTCCCGTTCATGTGACATAAGAAATCTCCTTTCTCTCTTCCTACTGCTTCCATGATTTTTCCTCACTTTTCCTCATTTTGCAATATTACACGTACTAGACAGTTTAAATAGCTTCTGAATCTGAATCACTTTGCAGAATGCTTGGAACTTAGGAATTCATATCACAATGTCAGTAACACCATATGGTTGGAGAATTCACTTTCCTACATACAAAACTCATGTTGTTTCTCTATCATGACTCAAATATCAGAGGATAAGACCTGCAAAAAATGTTAAGATACCTTTTGAGTGTAACAACCATCTAGGAAGCAAATAACTACTACAGTATTGACATGATTTAGGCAACATCACAATACAATATCTTCTGTAACCCAGCATATTACTTTTTTGATTCCCTATTTACACAGACTATGTGGAATAAAATAATTTAAAATGTCAATTTCTCTACTAGTCAAGAGGATAATTATTATCTGACCTGATTGTAACAGGGAGTCAATAAGTGCCAGACTTGGGGCTGTGGATTTAGCTCAGCAGCATAAGTGTCTGCCTTGCAAGTGTGTGAGTTCGATCCCTGGTATGAAAAACAAATTCCAGACTGGATAGGAGATATCTTATGGCACCACGTTTGAGATAACTTCTTGAAGAGATTCTCAGAGGGTAAATGTGGCAATCAAAGGTATAAATTTCTGGAATTCAGTTACCAGAAAATTTGGGCTGTATTTCTAGAGCAGATAGACGGGCTTGTTGCCCCCATCCATGTGGGAACTAACTCAGAAAAAATATTTAAAATTCAGTAGATATATGATGACAGAAGCAGGTCGAGACTCAGTGCACTCATGATGACAGAGTTTCAATATGGCTTCACAGCTCCCTGACCTATGAAGAATTCTAGTGGACTAATTCTTAGCATCCTCTCAGCACATAGCATGGAACTACCACTGTCTAGGAGGATCCAGAGCAAGGTAGAACTGTTTCTAACTTTAGAGTGAGTCCTGGTGTTTAAGTGGCTCAATATAGTCCCTCCTAATCCATGTAAATAAGATTCAAAGGGAAAAAGAACAAAATTCAGATGCTACTGAATCAATTTCTATCACTATAGAGACTTCACTTGAAATAAACATCTAAATTAAGTGGTGGTGCAATTTACCAGTAGATATTTTCTTCTACCTCCCTAACTCTATTCAAAGTTTATCCTGAAATTATGCTAGTTTATGCAAAAATAGTACTAGTGCTCTGTACTCTATTAAAGGACAGGTTTGCATTTGTTGGACCACAGGACAGAAGGGATACAGAGAAACAGGTAAGGGAGAGACTGATTTAAGTACCCTCTCTCTAGGTGGGATGCCATCTGTCATGCAGGTCTCAGTCACCGTTAAGAAGCATTTAGTTTTCTATGTGATTTAAGTGCAGATCTGCAGATTTTTGGTTTTGTAATCAAGGCAAACTCCCAGAGCAATCTGGGAGTATCAAGACAAAAAATTTAAAAGCATGAGTGAGCAAAACATCTTTAAGCTCCAAGTAGGAATAGCTGCAGTCTTTTTTACAGAAATCACATTAATCCATTTTTTTCAAATCCCTTGCTTATGTTTCAAAATTTAGGACCTCAAATTTAGACTATTTCTATTCCCACTGTTTAGCAATACCCCAGATTTTGATTCATTTCCCAGGGTGCATAAAGGAACATATATTGGCTTAAAGCATAGGATTTGTTTCACTGGAAACCATCTCATGTGATTGTCCTGTTCCCAACTCTGAAACAGCTTAGACCTCTTAGAACAGCATCACTCAAAATTCACACTAGCCAAACACCCAAAAATTTCTCTCTTACCAGAATATCTCAAGTGGCAGTGAATAATTCATAATGCCATTTATTTATAGGACTTTGCCATGGAATTTCATAAACTGATTAGTACTGTTTACTAAAAAAAGAACCATGAGAATGTTTACAGGATAGGAAAATGATAGGGGCTAACCAAAAGACCAGATATCAAAAAAATGATGTGCAAAACAAGTGAGATATAGAGTATATACATATGAATTTGCACTGTTTGTATGATTTTCCACTTAACGAGAGCCAATACCCTAGTAAAAGGGCATTATTTGTGGAACAGGTAATACACATATTAACCAAAGTTTAAACATATAAAAGGGTCCCAGTGTTGGCTTTGACCAAACCAAAGAAGTGAATGTACAACCATTTCCCAGACTCAAAAAGTTCAACTGTTTTTGACACAGGTAAAAGACTCCCAAAGGTCCTCAGTATTAGTGATTTCTGACTTCTTTGCATTTTTCATGATGGGGAATCACAGACCATGGGGAAACTGTGTTTTGAAGATTATATAGAATTAACATAGTCTGAATACAATAGGAACACTTCTAGGAATTCCTTAGAAGTTAAAGTGAATACCCAAAGAACTGTGACAAAAACCAAGCAGGTACTAAAAAGTCATCAGTTTATTTATTTATTTCCTTACTTTGTGTTTAAACAGGAGTGTATGGTTTCTTTCTCTTAAAGCCAGATGTGGTGGTGCACTCTTGTAATTCCAGTTCTCCGGACGCTGAGGCAGGAGAAACTTTGCAAGTTTGAGACCAGCCTGAGCAAAAAACTGAGACCAAGGCCAGCATGAACTGCATAGACCCTGTCTCAAAATGACTATATATATATATATATATATATATATATATATATATATTACACACACTTTTGAAGTGTACCCATTTAACTAAAAAATTGTCAAGGTAATCAATATTTATAGGAAAGTAGTTCTCCACTGAACATAAATACACATTTCCTTTTTTTTTAATTTGAAAAGAAGAAAAAAGGAATACAACATTTGAACACAAGATAATAGGAGTAACAATAATTGATAAATTGTGGAAAGTTATCACAGCTGATAATCCAGTCACAAGATATAGGCATGACTTCTTGTCTAAACAATAATAGCTGAAAACTTTCTTTTCAAAATTTTAAGAGAAACTGGCACTGTAAATATCTTCACAATCTTGCATATATACATTTTCCTTTGTCCATTTCTTCCTTTCTCCTTTGCCTCATCATTAGTTTTACTTTTCTAATAGCTAAATCATGGAAACAATACAAAAGCTCAACAATGGAGGAATGCATAAAACAGATGTGGTTGTTTTATGTATTGAAGCATAAATCACCCATAAAGAAGGATGAACTTGAGACTTTTATAGGTAAATGGATGCAAGGAGAGGCAAAATTCATAAGAGAAGTAAACCTGACCCACACATGTAAACATTATATAGTGTCACTTATGTGAGAAGCTGAACAAGTTAATAGGACCCAATATATCAATGGGTAGTGTGATTTGGTAACAAACTGGTAAAAACAGAATCATGTATTCTTATGCACAAGGGGATAATACAGGAAGGTAAGGTGGTTGTCACATGTTCCCAGAGAGTCTCACTGAAGGCAGCAGTACCACAGGGTGCACACGTAAAGTAAGGCTTCTGGGGTCAAATGAGTGGTGGGAAGGACAGCTCTTGAGGGAGTGGGTCTCCCGGAATGGAAGCCTGATCAATACATTGAGCATCCACTCCCAAGAGAAGGATGTCAGGCTGCTTCTCTTTGTCACTGCTTCATAGGAAATCTAAGACCCATGAGCATATTTGGTGTGAGGATTTGACTACCATGCAGCAGAGATAGTAACAGGCAGTGCCTGGAGGTCAGGAGATTTCTCTGGATGAGAAGTGTGAACCTTAGCAGCCTGTGAGAGAGAGGGCTGGCTCCGCATAACTCTCAGTGGGCAGAGCCCATCACATGATGGTTGCCATAGAATCTCTTCCACTCTTTCTCTATGGACTGTGGGATACAGAATGTTACTTTTTTTGAGGTTGAGAAGTCAAATTCTGAGAAGCAAATTTGAGACGTACAGGACCTCTGTGAAGTTAGTCATAGGTATAATAGCAAACTCAGAGGACCCAACATCACAAATAAAGTTCCCTAATACTCAGTCCTTTTACCACTTCAGCACACCAGTGAAAGGGTCACCATGTTGTAGCCTACAATTCTCTCTGTCTTCCTGTAAAAGGACACAATTCCTAAAGCAGGTCCACTGTCCATAGTGCACCACTCTCACAGAAGCCTGGGTTAAAGCATAGGCGAGATCTCTGTGAAGGTGCTCACACAATCTCGTTTTCCCTCCTCCAGGTGCCTGCAGCACACGCCTTCCTCCCCACGCTCCTCCCTCTTGGGCCTCAGCAGATTCATCATGCCTCATGGTCACAAGAGCAAACGGCGTGCACGTCAAAAACGCGCACAGGGCAGAGGTGACAAGCAGGGTGCTGAGGTGGCACAGGAAGCAGTAGCACCTACAGCAGAAGCAGCAGCAACACATGTGGAAGCCCCAGCTGCAGAAGCAGCAGAAGCAGCAACACCAGAAACAGCAGCAAAAGCAGAAGCAGCAGAAGTAGAAGCTGCAACTGCAGCAGCAGGAGAAGCAGCAACACCAGAACCAGAGGCAAAAGCAGAAACAGCAAAAGTAGGTGCAACTGCAGTAGCAGCAGCAGAAGCAGCAACAGCAGAACCAGCAGCAAAAGCAGAAGTAGAAACTGCAAGTGCATCAGCAGCAGGAGAAGCAGCAACACCAGAACCAGCAGCAAAAGCAGAAGCAGCAGGAGCAGAAGCATCAGCAGCTGCAGCAGCTGCGGAAGGAGAACAAGAAGAGGAAAAGGAGTCTTTTTCCCAAGGCCCACGTGGTGCTGCTTCCTGTAGCCCTCCCCTGACACCTCAGAGGAGATCACCATCTGCTGGTGGTCTCTCTGCTGATGGCTCTGTTGTCAGTTCTGGCAAAAGTTGTAAGTATGATGAGTGCGTTTCTGAGGTCAATCACTGCACTGACTATATGTCCGAAGACACCAAGTGCCCCATTGAAACCTTGGAGTGGTTCATACTCAACAAATTTAACTGTAAGCAACTGTTTACCAGGTTAGAAATGCTGTTGTCTGTCAACCGGAAGTATAGATTTGAATTTCCTCAGATTTTCAAGAGTGCCCGTAAGCACCTGGAGGCAATCTTTGCAATGGAAGTGAGAGAAGTGGATTCCACCCATCACTCCTACAACCTTTTCAGCATGCTGAGTCTCCCCAACAATGGCAGGGTTCGCCCTGGCAGGGGCTACCCTAAGACCGGCCTGCTGATGAAAATCCTCGCTGTGATCCTCATGAAAGGCCACCGCGCTTCTGAAGAAGACATCTGGAAATTCCTGAAAAGGATGCAAGTGTACCCTGGCAAGAAGCACATGTTTTTTGGAAATGCCAATAGGCTCCTCACCCACGATTTTGTGAGGCTAAAATACCTGGAGTACAGGCAGGTGCCTGGCTGTCTTCTTCCACGCCGTGAGTTCCTGTGGGGCCCCCAAGCCCATGCGGAGATCAGCAAGGAGAAAATCATGAAGTTTTTGATCAGGATCAATAATATCTGTCCTATCTACTTCTCATATCTTTATGAAGAACTTGGAAAAGAGGAGATCGAAAAATTCCAAGCTTCGCTTTCTGCCAAGTGTGTCTCTACCATCAATCCTAGGGCAGTTGCCCCAGCCCTGCAACCTGCTGCTCCTACCAAGGCAGTGCATGACTGAGGCTTCAGGTCATCCTGTTTAAGAAAGTAGGCTTTACTATAGGTAATTTTCCTTCAAAAGTTAAAGAACCCCACAGTAGTGGGTGATGCCATGGAGAAAATGTTTATCACATGTTCATTTTTTGCTTTTCTCATTCCTTTACATAATATAATGTTTTAAACTGTTTCTTTGTGAGTTTCTGGAAGTTGTGCTTAAGTCAGTATCAGTTTGCCCTCATACCACCTTAACATAATTTAGCATATGTTTATTGATTGTATCCCCTTTGGCAAGATTTTTGTAGTGCACCGATACTTCATGATTAAGACCCAGTCAGTGATGCTAGAAATTTTGAGCCTAGGTTCCTCAAATTTATAGGAAATTTGTTGAACTTGGTTTTTTTGACTTTGATGTACCATAAAAGGAATGAATGTGATGAGAGTGTCATTGAGAACAATGACACGAAATTTGCTAAGGAAGTAGTGTGTAACTTTGGAAACCACAGGTTTTGGCCTGGGTATAATTTTCTTTTAACTTTGTGGTGGGCTAAAGTTGGAAGTGCTGAGTTAATTTCAATGCATCACATGCTGTGATTCAGGATTTTGATGCCCATTCCTGTAAATCGATTCAGTCAGCTAGGAAAGAAACACTGTAGACTGGGAAGCTTAAAAAACAGGTTTCTCACATTTCCTGTTTAGAAAATACAACATTAGAGTAGGGGATTTTCTTGGAAATGATATAGAACCCTACTGTATGCTGTGTAATACAGTAGAGCAAAATTTGAAGCATGACAAATTGTTCAATTCTCTTAGTGTATTTACTCTTTCTTCTTTTAAATAACTGAATGTTTTATATGCAGTTTAAACTTTTTCTGGCCTTAAAAATAAAACTTTTATGAATTAAATTTTATATTTCATGAGAGTTATTCAGCACACTTTAGTCTTGTGCAAGAATTTTGTCACGATGCATGGGAGTACCTGGATAGTGAAATAAATAAGTCTCAGCTTCTCTGTTCAGAATTTTTGAAAGCAGAGCTGCAATGGGGATGGTACGGGATTAGGCTATCTTTTTGAACATTTGACTAATCTATAGGTTACAACCTGCAGCCACATTCATTCCCACAAACTACACCTTCAAATACTGTCATATTAGCTATTTGTGCTTAAGCTTATGATATTCGTAGGTGTCACAGGGAAGTAGAAATATTCAATGAACAATGAAAAAGCGAATGAAACAATATCCTTCATTTTCTTTCCTCACATAAATATGGAGGATTGTGAGAGGGAGGGACAGAGAGCTGAAAAGAAATGGGGAAGGGCAAAGGGAAGCAGGAGATGGGGGAGGGAGAATATGAGGAAGAAGGGGTGGGAGAGGTAGAGAATGGGAAAAAGGGAAGCTGAGAGTCTGAGAAAGGTGGCACAGGAGCAAGAAGTGGAGAGGACAAAATGGGAGGGAAGAGAAAGATGGAGAGGAAGTTAGAGACACAGGAAGAGAGAGAGAGAGAGAGAGAGAGAGAGAGAGAGAGAGAGAGAGAGAGAGAGAATAAGAGAGATTGCCTCACCTGTCAGGAATAAAAATCACAATATGGGAACACATAATCCAACGTCCAATTCCCAAATGTTGCAGCCTCAGATACCGTAAAGTGAGGATGAAGTCTTTAGCATATGGTATTGGACAGAGGTGATAAAAGGACAGGACCACTGTGGACATTACAGAAAACTGCTGGGAGTAACCTTAGCATGGTGGGTAAAGAAGAGACAAATGTGTACCTGAGCAGGAAAGCAGGGTGTCTCAGACTCAGTTTTCAGTGATACAGAATGCATTGGGTTCACCAGGTGTTACTTGAACATTTCTCCAGAGTGTTGTAGGGAAATGAAGGAACCAATCCCTTCAAGTTAGCTTTACAGAAGCCACTACTCAAGCACATTTTATCACTCAGAACTGAGAATGTAACCCAGAGCCTGCACGTCCTTTATGCTGCCACATTCTTTTGAAGAGGGACAACTAAGTGCTGTTCACCAAAAGTCCCTTTTCATTAGATTGCTTTGCATGGGATTTTCCAGACCTCAAGTGCACAGCAGATTTAGTGAGAGATTATATACAACAAATATAGAATAGAGGATTTCTCTATTCTTTATTCAGGGAGGGCATAAAGATGTTGTGTCTTGACAGCAATTATGAAAGACTAAGTTGCCACCAGGTTGAGAGGGTAAGAGTACACAGAAAATGAGAAGTTTTAAAGAGTAGCTCTGATTGCTTTACAGTTAGGTTTCTTTCTATACAATAGTAAGGCTTCTATTTTATAATTATTCTGAATTTAAAAATTTAGAGATCACAATGCTAGATAGGTTTATCTGGGATCAAAATAATATTAACTCCTGTCAAACTCTAAATTTCGGAAAAAAATTTCTACTCATCATGCTATATGTTGTACATGCCGCTCATGCCTTATTACAAACATAATTTCCTAAATTCAAATGGATAAGGATCAAATTAAAATTATCCTAAGTTTAGACAGCAGGTAGGAGGTACAAATGGAGCCCCATCTCCAATTTTCTCCCACCCAATATTTAGCAATAACACCACCAGATGCAGTTTTCCCCTTTAACACATTTTTCTCAGAATTATGAAATGGATCTCAATTGGTATAAAAGCTTGTGCAATCAAAGAAAAGAAACAGAAGAATCAAGATTACATAAAGGGGAAAAACTGATAATTGTTTTGACCTCACTTTTATTCAGCCTATTATTTCTAGCCAGTCTTCCTTTAAACCTGACAGCACCCTTGTGCTGATGATGTATGCAAATAGAGTCCTTTCCAGGACTGGAGACCTTTTCCCCTGGGCATTTTCTGTTGTAAGCTTCTATTCTGGAACGTGACCTGTCCAGTTCTTCTCTGTATCGTGCTCAAAAGGATACATTCTGCTTTCAGTGAAAATGACAGTTCCTATGGCCTCTTTCTGAATAGAACATTCCAGCTCCCAGGGGATCAGGTTCTCCAGCCTGGATACAAGGCATCTTCATGTTCTTTCTTATGAGACAGAGTGGAGATCAACTCTTCTCTGTCTTTTCCCTTCTTCATTCCCTCTATTTTTTTCTTTTTCTTCTGACATTAGAGATAATAGTTTCACTAAATATTTTAAACATATTTACAGCATGAGTGTGTCAGTCATTTTGCAGAACTCCTGGATTTTTTGGATTGACATGACAGTCAAAAGGACATCATTAAGTAGGAGGCCTAACGTACTTGCATGCAGAACTCACATTGTTTTTTTTTCTATCATGACTCAATTAACTTAAGACACAACCCAGAAGAAAAGGCTACATAAAGAGATATGGATATTTCTGTTATCCACACCTTCTAAGAAGACATATTTTTTATTTTTATTTTTGAATTACTTAACTTGTAGGATAATGGCATGAATTAAAAACAACACAATGCATCAAAGATTTAAATGCTAAAACAGAAACATTATGCAGGAAGAAACAGTAGGTAGAAATGTTGAAGACGTAGGAGTGGGCAGGGAATTCTTGAACAAAAACCAAACTACATGGAAAATACTTTCCAGAATTAATAGCTGGAATGTCATCTTATTGAAAAGTTTCTGCACATGAAATAAAATCTTCAAAATAGTGAAAAGAAAACCCACAATTTGCAAAAAATCTCATTCAAGTACACCCTAAGGCAAAGGAATTCTATCTAGAATTTATAAAGAATTAAAAACTGTCATCCAAAATGCAAAGACCCAAAAATGGGCATTTGAGATGAATACACACTTCTCAGATAAAGAAGCACAAACAGAAAATAAATACATGAGAAAAATATTCAGAATCATTGGTCATTAGAGAAATGCAAATTAACACCACATTGAGATTCCATCTCACTACGAAATATTGGCCAGGATCAAGGAAATCACCAATAATAAATGTTGGAGAGGTGGTGGGTAAAAATGGAACTCTTCTGCACTGTTCATGGGAGTGTAGACTGGGACAACCACGGTGAACATTTCTCTGGAGGTTCATCAAAAACTTAAATTAGAAGTGCTATTAGACCCATTATTGCAATTCTGGGCATTTTCCCTGAAGAAATAAATCATCATACCACAGTAATATATGTGCATTCATGTTTATAGCAGCCCAATTTCTAATAGGTAAATATTGGAAAGAAAAAAATACAATGCAAAATTCACACCCTAATAGAGTATTTACATTTGTGATAACTCTATTTAAATATCTACAAAACTGTGTGGAATGAAACAATTAAGCATCTCAAATTTTTAACTGACA
>PVLA01009814.1:0-70607 GCA_004027455.1 Hydrochoerus hydrochaeris
ACCATAAAATATTCCATAAAACATTCTTAAGTAAATGCAAAGGTATTGAAATCATACCATACATAATATCTGACCATAGTGCACTGAAATTAGAAATTAATGGCAAAAGAAATTGTAAAACCTGCATAAATACATGGAAATTAAATAATAGCCATTTGAACAACCAGTGGGCTGCAGATGAAACTAAAGAAGAAATAAAGCAATACCTACAATTCAATGAAAATATAGAAACAACATATTGTAATCTGTAGGATGCAATGAAAGCAGTCTTAAGAGGGAAATATATAGCAATAAATTGTCATATCAAGAAAACAGAATGAGCACAAATAAACAACTTAATGCTCCATCTCAAGCTTCTAGAAAAAGAGCAAGCTAAACCCAAAGCTCATAGAAGAGAGGAAATTGTAAAGATTAGAGCAGAAATCAATGCAATTGAAACTAAAAAAACAATAGAAAGAATTAATGAATCAAAAAGCTGGTTTTTTGAGAGAATCAACAAAATTGACAAACCCCTAGCTAACCTTATCAAGAGAAAGAAAGAAAAAACCCAAATTTATGCAATAAGAACTGAAAAGGGAGAAATTACTACAGATCACATGGAAATTCAAAAGATCATGAATACCTACTTTGAAAATCTCTACTCACATAGAGTGGAAAACACAGAGGAAATGGATAGATTTCTAGAAACATATGAACTACCAAAGCTCAACAAAGAAGATAAAGCAATTTTGAACAACCCAATATCAGCTATTGAAATTGAAAATGTAATTCAAAATTTACCAACAAAGAAAAGCCCAGGTCCAGATGGAGTCACAGCTGAATTCAACAAGAAATTTAGAGAAGATTTGATGCCAATACTCCTTAAAACTCTTCAATGAAATTGAGAAGAAAGCAATCCTCCCTAAATCATTCCTGGAGGCAAGTATTACTCTGATATCAAAACCAGAGAAAGATCCAACCAAAAAAGAGAACTATAAGCCAATCTCACTAATGAACATTGATGCAAAGATTTTCAATAAAATACTGGCAAATAGAATGCAGCAAATCATCAAGAAGATTATATATCATGACCAAGTGGGGTTCATTTCAGGAATGCAGAGATGGTTTAACATATGCAAATCAATAAATGTGATATACCACATCAACAGAGCCAAAAACAGAGCCACATGGTCATCTCAATAGATGCAGAAAAAGCTTTCGACAAAGTCCAATACATGTTCATGATAAAAACCCTTCAGAGACTCGGAATACGCGGTGTCTACCTCAACCTTATAAAGGCCATCTATGACAAACCAATAGCCAACATTATACTAAATGGACAAAAACTGAAAGCTTTCACTTTAAAATAAGGAACAAGACAAGGATGTTCACTATCACCACTCCTTTTCAATATATTTCTGGAAACACTAGCCAGGGCAATCAGACAAGAGAGAGAAATAAAACGAGTAAGGATAGGAAAGGAAGAAGTTAAATTATCACTATTTGCAGATGACATGATACTCTAGATAGAAGACCCAAAAATCTCCATTAAAAGACTACTAGAGGTAATAAACAAGTTCAGCAGTGTAGCTGGATACAAAGTCAATGCTCAAAAATCAATAGCATTCCTGTACACAAACAAAAAATTCACCGAGAGAGAAATTATGGAAATATCACCCTTTACAATAACATCTAAAAAAATGAAATACTCAGGAATCAACCTAACTAAAAATGTAAAAAATCTATATGCTGAAAATTATAGTACACTGAAAAAGGAGATTGAATAGGATATTAGAAAATGGAAGGATATTCCTTGCTCTTGGTTAGAAAGAACCATCATTGTGAAAATGGCCATACTCCCAAAACTGTTACACAGATTTAACGCAATCCCAATCAAAATACCATTGACATACCTCACAGATCTAAAGAAAACACTCCTAAAATTCATTTGGAAACAGAAGAAACCTAGAATAGCAATGGCAATTCTAGCCAACAAAAGCAAGGCAGGAGGCATCTCAATTCCTGACTTGAAACTGTACTACAAAGCCACAGTGATAAAATCAGCTTGGTACTGGCAAAGAAATAGACCTGAGGATCAATGGGACAGATTAGAAGATGCAAGCACAACTATAAAAATACTCAGCCACCTGATATTTGACAAAGGGGCTAAATATGTCCACTGGAAAAAGGACAGTCTCTTTAATGAATGGTGTTGGAAAAATTGGCTCTCTACATGCTGAAGACTGAAACTAGATCCAAGCCTATCACCATGCACAAAACTAAAGTCTAAATGGATCAAAGACCTAACCATTAAAACAGAAACACTAAATCTACTGGAAGACAAGGTAGGTAGAAGTCTTGGAGACATAAGGGTAGGCAGAGAATTCATGAACAAAACGCAAACTGCACTTCAAAGAATCAACAAATGGGATCTCATATTATTGAAAAGTTTCTGCACTTCAAAGGAAATCACCAACAGAGTGAAAAGAAAACCCACTGAGTAGGAAAGAATTATAGCCAGCAATCCCTCAGACAAAGGACTTGTGTCCAGAATATATAAAGAATTGAAAAACATCAAGACCCCCAAATTCAAAGACCCTCTCCAAAAATGGGCATCTGAGATGAACACACAGTTCTCAGAGAAAGATATACAAATGGCAAATAAATACATGAAGAAATGTTCACCATCACTGGTCATTCGAGAAATGCAAATTAAAACAGCACTGAGATTCCACCTCACTCCAGAAAGAATAGCTGCCATCAAGAAATCAACTGATAACACATGTTGGTGAGGCTGCGGGGGAAAAAGGAACACTGCTCCACTGTTGGTGGGAATGTAGACTGGTGCAACCATTACGGAAATCCATATGGAGAATTCTCAGAAGACTAGGATGGGAAGCCCCATTCAATCCAGCTATTCCCCTCCTGGGTATTTTCCCCGAAGAACTAAAAAGTTCATATCACAGTGATATATGTGCACACATGTTCATAGCTGCACAATTTGTGATAGCTAAATCCTGGAAACAACCAAGATGCCCATCAACTGCAGAGGGGATGAAAAAGATGTGGCATTTTTAGACAATGGAATATTACTCAGCTATAAAAAAGGATGCTCTTGAGGCCTTCATAGGTAAATGGAGACAACTTGAGACTATCCTCATTAGTGAAATAAATAAGAATCATATTTATAAATATCATATTGTGTCTCTAGTGTAAAAAGTAAATAAGAACTATAAGTGTGATAAAACCAAAATGTGTAATTGCTATTATAAAAAAAGAGGAAAAGAAAGTGCTCTAAGGGATATAACTGCATGTATGTTTGAGTGTGTAAAATAGATGACCATATTGCTGAATCTGTTGGATCTTTGAGCAGAACTGTTTGTAGTCTGACTGTTTGAATGTTTACTATGTACCCTTTAACTTTGTAACTTGAACACTACATCCAGGATGATAGTATGTAATTTATAAACTACTGATTTCTAAAAAAACAAACAAACAAACAAAAAAAACCAATATGAATGCCAGGCTGATAATATAGGTCAGCAGTATAGTGCCTGCCTGGCAAGTGCAAGATCCTGAGTTCACTCCAGATGCCAAAAAAGTAATAATAATAATATGAATGTTTACAAATGTAACCACAAATGCTTGAAATGGCTAAAATAATCAGAGAAAAAAGTGAGGATACTACATCCATTAAAAACAGACATACATAATTAAAGAATAAGCAGAGAATAGGAGTTCTTAGAAATTAAAAATTTGATATTATTAAATTAATGTTCACTGGGTGGGAGATGATAGAAAGTAAAAGGACTCTCCAAGAGAGCAAATAAACAAAAGAAGATTGAAATAAAAGAAAAATCAATGGAAAGGAATATTAATGTCAACCAAAGTGGGGGAAAAGAGTGATTAACATTCAGGAGAAATAAAGGTTAGTGTTAGATGTAGTAACATAGTTTTTTTAGTAATAAATATTATTTGAGTAGTTATAATATAGAAACAAATTATTAATATGACTAAAATTTTTAATATTATTACACTGAATGGACTGAAAGAGAAGAAGCCTAACATACAGAAAATTAATAAAAAATTTTGTAGTAACAGTTATTTTAGTAGTAAACATTATTTGTGTAGTTATAATGTAGAAACAAATTATTAATATGACCAAAGTTTTAATATTATTACAATGAATGGACTGAAAGAGAAGCCTAATATACAGCAAATTAATAAAAATTTTTGTAAATTGATGAAGTAAAAAAATAGTAGTTCAGTATGTCATTAGAAGTATGGAGGCGGTAAGTAGAAAGCTCAGTAGGAAGATCAGAGTATTTGCTTGCATACAGCAGAACAGAATGAGTGAGAAGGGTGTGGCCTGGAGTGCTTTGCTGTAAACCTCCAGGTAACAATTGATCTTTTACTTGTATTATTTAAGGAAAACTGTAGTGAATTTTAAGATGACAGTTCATTTCGTTCATTTCTATACATTGAGTCCATGTGTTTAAGTTAATTTCTTGACCATTCCACAAGTATCCCAAACTCATTGTGTTTTATCATTCCCCTAAACTCTCCCTCTAATCATCCCAGCCCTCCAACCTAGGATTCCCCTATGTTGTCTGACAAAGGAAATGACAACATTCTTATATTCAAGCATCCAAAAACAGCAATTTAAAGTCATCTGTAAGTCTTTCATTTTTTTTAACCCAGCTATTTTCTCAAATATCAACTCCCAACAATTCTATGTTCTATTACAAGTCTTTATCTCTCCACGTCCTGTTACTTTCCTCATCTATGCTACAACCACTTCCTTCAAACTACACAGTCTCTACAGTTCTCTCCACAGCAGAATAGTCAATCAAGGATTGGCAACCCAGGGTCCACAGGTCAAATTTGTTTTTTCAGACCTGTAAGTTAAAATTTTTTTTCCAATCTGATTTTATTTGTACATTTTGGATACACATAATGATCACATTCATCATAGAGAATTTGTACCTGTACACAATACATTTTTCCCCATCCCCCTACCTTCCCTTCAACCTAATAATGTTTTTTACACTTTTAAATTTAAAAAATTAGCCAGGCGTGGTGGCTCACGCCTATAACCCCAGCACTTGGGAGGCTGAGGCAGGAGGATTGCTGTGAGTTCAAGACCAGCCTGGGCTACAAAGTGAGCTCAAGGCCAGCCTGAACTACATAGCAAGACCCTGTCTCAAAAAGACAATAAATACATAAATACATACATACATACATACATACATTTTAAAAATTGTGGCTTGTTAAATTACATGAAATTCAAGCTTTAGTGTACATAAGTTTTGTTGTAATAAAACCATAAACACCCATTTTCATACTATCTATGGCTGCTTTCAGGCTGCAGCGGCAAACAAAAGGACCTTAACACCTAAAATACTATCTGAATTTTTTTCTTTATGTATATCCTTGTAATTTGTAAGGATTACTTTTCATCCCAGTAAATTGGTACATGTACATAATATACCTTCTTTGTATTTTCTCCCTCCCCCTCTCCTCTCACTATCTGATTTCTTGCAACAAATCTGTCAACTGTTCGAAATTAGAAGAACTTTGATCACATCACTGTTTTGCTTAAAATTCTTCTTTAACTCCCTATTCTTTTTTATGATTAAGTCAAGTACCTGGAAGAAATTAAGATATTCTGGTTCCTATTTAATTCTTTGGGTTTAAGTTTTACCACTTCCTACTTCAGTAAACTCTGGTCATGCTCGAGTTGCTGAATCATATCATTCCCCCTCTTGCTTTCAATTTTCCTTTGTTTGAAAAACTTCCCCTCATATCACCTAACATCTATTTAAGCCTGAAGTATCACTTCTTTTCTTCTGTCTTTTCTAAAATATTACAGGCTGAATTGTAGTTTTAGGTTCTCTGTCATGCATAGCCCTCCAAAGGGCCAATGACTGAATATTCTTCACTTAATCCTAATGTCTAAAACGGTCCCAGGCACTAAAAAGAGCAGCATAACAAAAGCATAGTAAAAGTTTAAATGAAGGCATACTTCAGGATAATGAATGGATATACTGTTCTGTACACACCTCAAATGTTTTGTTTACATAAAGCCATAGTAATACCATATATCCAAACAAAAAGAAATTATTTAACTGATATTATGGTAAATATTTTGTCAGATCCAAACTAGCATTATCTAAGTGAGCAAAGTATTAAAAATGCATTCCAGTCTGAAAGCACATTCATTTACTTTGACCTGATGAAAATATAAACATGGTCCATTAACATAATGGAGGCCCTGGCATGGTTTTCAAATTTTCCAGCCACAAACCTCTGGAATTCTGTATAGTTTCTACCCTTTTATTAAGTCATCAAGTTAAATAGTAAGCTTAATTATACATTAACTATATTGCCTTGATCCTATCAATTTTTGTATTTACAATTTTGTTACCGTAATACTTGTTCTGAAAATAGGGTGGAAATGGATATTTCATACAAATTGGTAGACAAATATATAGCCCTGAAAGCCAGCTCTGCCATTAGCTATGTGCTTTGGAACAACATAGTTAACTTTTTAAACCTTGGTATCTTTACCTGAGGAATTCAGATTAATAATACAGCAATTCAGCAGGTGTTGTAGGCATTAAATGAGATATTACATATAAAACACATAGAACTTGGCAAAGAACAATGCCAAGAAGTGCTCTCTGTTAATATCACTGTACGTCTCTACTTTAACAATTGTAGTACTGGATACACTTTCACTTTAAAACATTGTTTTGCTAATAAAATAGGCCAAAATATGATAGTTATTTCTCTTTAGAAAAGAAAATAGTGCTGATATCAGAAGCATAAAACATAGAAACTTAGAACACTGTACCTTTTTCTAGGAATGTTAATCCCAGAAGAAATTTTATCATGTGCTTTGTCAGAAAACATCTTCTCCAAGCTAGACTGCTTTTAAACATACAAAGGTCCATTAAAAGTGATTTTTTTAAAAAAAATTTAAAAATTAAGAAAAAAAGATACAAAATCTCAGTTACAATTTTCCTACTAACCAGATCATCAAATAAATCAACTGAAAATAAGGCATCACTACTAAGATATTACAGGCAGATGAAAAATATACCTCAAAGTCCCCTTCCTCCCTAAGCCGTAAATATAGATGATCAAAAGAATGCTCTGAGACATGGAAAGGTCCAAGTTATAAAACTGAATGAATTACATTCTGCATAGTTTAATAAAGCAGAAAAACTGGACAGAAAATTTAATTCATCACATGTGTCCATCTTCCATGTTCTAACTAGCTCAAGTCTGCCTGTAGACAGGTCCTTCATCCATTTCCTTAGATCCCAGCAGAACAAGACAGCAAACACGGGCACATGCACATACATGTGTGGCTCAGAAGAGAATATTCAGGAGTAAGGCTTATTTTTCTGTCAACTATAAGTCTCATTATGCATGAAAACTCCAAGCCAACTGAATTACAAGGCAGGCTTAAGAGAAGCAAAGTAAGTTACTTTCTCAAATACTGTCAATTTTTCTATTAGCTCCAGAAATTATGTAAAACATATTTTACTTTGTTCACAGCACTTCTCTTTCTAATTTATGATGTATTACATGTGCTATTAGTCCCTTAAATTGGAGGGGATTTAAAATGTAAGATTTTTAAACAAGAATTGCATCAATGAAGAATGAAATAAAAACCACCTCTTTAACACAAACCTCTGCAGTTAATTCAATTGGAATTTGATTAGAGGGATGATGTTCAATGGGTGAAGATACAGTATGAGAACTGAAAAATAGAAAAATTAAATTATTTCTGGTGTTAAAATGCAGTTACCTAATTCGTGAATCATCATACCCCCACACTCGGAAAGTAGATGAGATTATTTTACCTTTTTAGCTGATAATTTTTAAAACTAATTTCTTTTCCCAGAAAAGGAAGAAGTTTAAAAGAAAAAAAAATTAACAATTGATCAATAATGTGTAAGTTACTAAGAAATACCCAACAGCATCTTCCCTTCCCACCTCTCCTACAAAAGAAAGAAACTTAGTACATGAGTTCTTCAGCATTCAACCACGAATGGTTCTGTGACTTATTTTTTTCACAGAGCGCCTTTCTTCCAAACTGACTAAAATGAGTATGCAAAAATAAGCAGGCAACAGACTTTACTTGTGTGGTACCTATAAAATACTAAAATTTGAATCATTTAAACAACAACAACCAAAAACAAAACAAAACACAGAAGTGGGAAGGAAAAAAGATAAATGAACTGATAAATGAACCTTGGCAGAAGAAACTTCTTCGGACACAATTCTTCACTGGCTTCAAGTATAAGTCTCTGAGGAGATTCTGTACTGGCTTTAACAAGCCAGTTCCTACCCTGAGAAAGGCAAGAAACATCTTAATACACAGTGATAAGAATTATGTCATATTCATAGATTTTTATCCTGCTTACCTTTTCTGTAAGGGTGCACATCTTTATAAATCTGCTACTACCAGGAACATCTGCTAGAAATCCTTCAGTCATGAGGTGACGGGAAAAGGCCTTCCACCAACTCTCTGTTTGGTCCTTACCAGCACCAAAAAGGCTGTGTCTACGATACTTATCTGGAAGACGCTGAGAACTCTGAAATTAGAAATAAAATCAGTGTCTAAAAACACTTGATTAAAAAGGCTAAGTAAACATAAATCCATCTACTGAGTCTTTGGATTTAACAATAAATTTCTGCTTTAAAAATTCACTCTCCTCTCTCTCTCTTTCATATATCTATATATCTATATATGAGAGAGAGAGAGAGAGAGAGAGAGAGAGAGAGAGAGAGAGAGAGAGAGAGAGAGATGTGTGTGTGTGTATTTTAGATAAGTTTTCAAGGGCTGGGGATACAGCTCAGCAGCATAATAAGTGCCTGCCTGGTAAGCACAAAGTCCTGAGTTCAATTCCTGGTACCAAAATAGAATAAAATAAAATAAAATAAAATAAAGAGAAAAAAGATAGGGTTTCACTATGTAATTCAGGCTGGCCTTGAATTCACTGTGAGGCCCAGGTTTTCCTTGAACTCACAGTGATCCTTCTCCTGCCTCCGTGTCCCAAGTGCTGGGATTAGAGGCACATATTACTATTCCCACCTTTAAAAACTTAGAAAAATTTCATACCCATTCCACTTGTTTTGAATACTCAGATCACACATAATGAGTCTTATGTTGTTTTTGTTTTAAATAATGGCAGAAAGTCGGATATATAATTTACATTGGTTTTCCCAATTTACAAGTTTAGATATGTGATTGGAATAAATTAATCCTTGCTAGTTAGACCTTTTATTAACATACATTACTATATTTTAAAAAATAGGTCAAAGCCTGGCTCAGTAATTTCATTTTATTAGTTAACAACTGAAACCTTGAGTAAACCTAAATTTCTTAACCTGACAGCATCTAGTCAGTTTCCCTGAAAGCCTTGCTCATGGTTCTGTGTACTGCTCAGAGCTTACTTACCTTTGTAGCAGGAATAGGAGATGCTACTGCTTGCAAAATAGTGACACCAAAGATACTAAGTTGCCAAACTACCACTTACTTGCTTTCTAAAATTAGAACTTTTCCTTTCCTCAGCAGAAAACCTGAAGTGAATATGCACATTTACTAGTGTGAAACAGTGAGGCTTCCTAATTAATAGGGAATGACTATTCTTTTCTTTTTATGATCAATATTCATTGTTAACAAATTGTGTACAATGTGAAAAAACTAATATTGTCTTGTTTCCATGGTAATCACTATGTAGACAATACTGTTCCAAGAGGGCAGAAAAAACTTGCCACTTCTCCAATTTCTTTCCTTAAAAATCACAATTGCTTTTTGTAGTAATTCTTTTCACTGTGAATAACATTTTCTTCTCCCTCATTTCATTTCTAAATGTCCAAATCAAGTGTACCTTGCTAAAATCTACTCTGTCCTCAACTAAATAAAAAAGAAAGTGATATTTTCACAAGGATTTTTCTAATTCCCTGACAGATGCTCTCTTCAGAACTTTGATAATGCTTCAATTCTGTTCATATGTCTTTTATCTCTTTCTATATTATATTATACTTTTTTTCTTCCTAACATCTTCTGTACTAGATGATGTCTCATTTAATTTATCTCTGGATCACCACCAAAATACAACCATATAATGCCTTACACAAAAATAGATGTTTAGCTGCTAGAGGAAAACCTTACAAACTTCAACTCAATATACATCAATATTTAACTCCAACCAATGAAGGTCACCAATATGAAGTCTGCACATCCTACTGAACTGTACGTAGGATCACCTTGCAGTATACTTCTCCAGCCTGAAAACAGCTGCAATCCCTTAATTTTCATTTAATCAGTTGGAAATGTCTATTAAAATGGACTATAGGTCACGCTATCATGCAAAATTAACCAAATAGTTAAAAGGCAATAATAATAATAAGGTAAGCAGTATGTGGACTGTAATTTTTAATTGTCTGACTTATTCAGACAAAACTGTGAAGGGTAGATCTTTATTAAGAAAGTGATAAAACTTCTGTTTTAAAAAACTACAACTCAAGAAGTTTTGAATTTCTAAGTTTTAAGTATAAAACAACCCTGTAGTTCCTGTCAACTATTCTTTTTTTCTCTCTCTTTTCCAGTTCCTACAGGAAAAAGAAGCCCAACAGCTGCCACTTTCGGGCTTCAGAGAATCACTTTGAGCTATTCATTCTATATGCAAAATGAAATCATAGCATAAAGTAAAAATAATTGTCTTTAGAAAAATATCTCAATCAGATGAAATACTTTATTCAGAAAATTAAACGGAAAACCTTCTCCTGTTGTATTCTTTGAAAATTATAGTGGGAAATTAAAACTATCAAGAACTTCAATAACTTTTTTTAGATTCAAAAATCTTTTATCAAAAGTGTTATTTGAGCTGAGCATACTGATATGGCCTGTAATCCCAGCTATGTAATAAACTGAGGCAGGACAATTAAGTTCAAGGCCAGCCTGGGCAACTTAGTGAGATCCTGCATCAATTTAATTAATTAATTAAAATCAATTAATTGAATAACATTTTTAATTAAAAAGTGTTATGTGATACCAGGGCTGTGATAAGGCTTAGCATTTTACTAAAAGTGATGAGAAAAGATATTACACTTACTTTATCTGGTAATGATCATGTTTCTGTTTTCTGATTTAAAAAGTTAAGGCCATTGTGTTATCTTATCACATATTCACACAAGGTGTTTAACGATTTTTAGATGGTGAGCTAATTACACAGTTAGAACAAAACTCTTTAGGTAACAGTTTTATGTCTAATAACTACTCATACATGTGCCTGGAAACAAAATTTTAAATTCCACTCACAAACTTGTGAATAAGCTGTATAATTGTGTACTGTTTTTCTAAATACTCCCTATAAGAGTAGAATCATGTATTACTGAAACTACATGTTATATACTTATATATTATTTCTTTTTTAAAAAACACCAATATTTCACATTTAAGACATATCATTTTATGAATCAAAATTATCTACAAAGATATTAATTTGTCTTAAATTAGTTAAGGGGAATATTTGCTAATTCTCAAAGGAATTACAATCATAATTTTTAAAACAATATCCCAACAGATACCAAGATCACTGAAGGGAGAGAGGATATGTCTCATTTTCACTGCAGTTAGTATCCACAAATTTTCATTAAGTGGTACTTTTTTTAAAAAGTTTTGCACTTTTATCTAGCAAGGGTAGTATAAAATTTCACAAAGGATAAACTTCTTAATTTGAAGACTCCCAGAAGACTCAGTATAAGAAGTCTGACTTGGTTTTTAAATAATAGGTGAAATCCGATCCCTCTTGTGACTGGCTCAAGTTTTTCTAGGAGCCCACTTACACTTATTTGTTGATACTGGATATGGCTAGATTATATTGAATTAAAACAAGAATAATTTTTATAAAGTAAATGTTCAATTGAGATACACAGGTTTTGAGTGTGATGAAGAAATTTTTACAGATGTCAACTGTATTTAAGCTGTCCCTTGCAATCTATGTTCTTTTTTAATAATATATAATATCAGTCATAGCAGATAAAACAAAGTTCTTTAAGCAACAAGTCTACTACTGAATTTCTAGTGATTGAAGAACAAAATTTTAAACTCAATTTAGAATCTAAACATATTGGTGTCTCAAAAATAAAAAGTAAAAATAGGGTTGAGATTGCAGCTAAGTTTCAAGGTCCTAAATTTAATTCCTAGTCCAAAAAGAAAAGAAAAAAAATTTAAAAAGTGGTACCTGAAAAGTTAACATGTTTTCAATATATTTCACTGAAAATAATTCTCAGCTAATTTAATGTTGTTTTCTAAACAAAATATTCAAAATATACTAACAGGAGGCACTTCAGAATTTAACAAAGAAGCGTTTACCTAAATGATTTTTTAAATTCTACATACAAAATACTAACCTTAAATTATTTTAAAAATATTACTAACAAACATATATATTTACAAAATATCTTTTCATCCATGCTTGGTTCGTTTAACCAATACCAATCAAGTGAATCAGTTAACTTTGCTTTACAGGCTTCTAAATCAATAATAAAATCATATATCACAGACTTTAAAAAAAGCTATTTAGGTGTGTCATATTTCTTTCTGTAGTTTGTTATCATAATGCTAGAACATTTATCTCTTTTTTTAAAAAAAAAGGCAGTTAAAGTAACTAATTTATAGGTAAAGGAAAAAAATCTTCCTTAAAATTTTAAATAGTTCTAGTAAGAAATAGGGAGAAAAAAGGTCCTATCAATATTGTTACTGAACTTAACCACTTATAAAGTAATTCCTGAAATTAATGTTTTCCTTGAACAGTTTAATTGTCTCCTAGGTGCCAAAAGATACAATTTTATTCTACTAGTCCCTTGATACAATGAAAGTTAACTTTCTTTAATTATCCTAAGAAAAACCAGTCCAAGGATTTACCCAACTGTAATGTGATAAACCAGTATAATGTTTCCAGACCGAGATTCAGAGCTTAGCTTGGAACAGCAAAAGAGCAGAAGATGTGATACATACAAGTTTCGTCAAAAGTAATGAATAGTGTGTTTCACTGGAACTTAATATGAACTCTCTAAGTTTCCAGTAAGAGTCATAGACATAGCTGTTTTCCTAACACTGAACAAAGTAGAGCAGAGTTAAAAAAAAAAAGCATGAAAGTCATTCATAGTTACACTTACAGATCCTCGGAGAAATAAAATTGGAATCCCAATTCCAAACTTTCCCTGTAAGATGTCCACAGCTGATAACAGAAGGAAAGCTTGTGAACCAAAGTCTTGTAATGTATCATCCAAATCACTAATGGAATGGCAATGATTCAATCTATAAGAGATAATATATTAAGAAATCATAGACAAGGTATGTACCTTTAGAATTAAAAGATTTAATGTAACAATTGTTTCAAAAGTGCCAACTGCTCAATTATCTAAGAGATACCAACTGCTTCAGAAGCTACAAAGTTCATTACAGCCAAGAGTATGTGAAACATTTAAACCATGAAAAAAAATTTATCATTATAGAATGTTATGCTAATAATTCTCTTCTCATGTTCTACAAGCCAGGTTCAAGAAAGCAGAGGTGCAGGATCACAGCTAGAACAGCATCCTTTGATCAGTTATTATACCTTTGTGTTAGGTTTTGTTGAAAAGGGGTGGGGGTTATTGCAAAAAATAAAATTTTAAATTTAAAAAAGTAAATTCCCTATGCAGTAAATTGTTACTTTAAATCTTAATGACTATGAAATATGACACAAAGATTATAAATCTTTCATTTAAGAACATTTAAAAAGTTAAATCTCTGTCATCCTTCAGGTAGATTTGAAATTATCATTAATAAAAATGAGAATTCTTTATGTTGAAAACAAAAAGAACTCTTAAAGAAAATCAAATAAATACAGTTAAAATACCTAATCCAATTGCTTTCCTTCAAATAAATTATCTTTGAAATGCTGATAAAAATATTTTTAAACTCCAGATAAAATAACCCCAAATACATTCAATTTTATTCTCCTACTGTAACCTGTTTAGTAAAATTCCTAGTTGATATTCTCTTCAAACAGGAAACTGTATAGCTACCAAATGCCTATAAAGTATTATTTTACCAGTTTTAATATATATTATTGAAATTATAACAATATTCTACAGGTTTTTTAAATTTTCAGTGTCAGTTTGATTTTTAAGTTATTTTCAAGTGTTTCATTTTTAATTTTCAGATGAATTACTTTAGCCACTTATTTCTAAACCAACCACATTCTGGTCACAGAATGTGGTGAGTTGGATAACAACTACTGAAAATTTTTGAAGCAAGCTATAGTCTAGTACAGGAGTCAGAAAACTTCTTGTATAAAGGGCCAGACAGTAAATACTTTAGGCTTAGTGGATCACAACAGGATATACAGATAACTATTTAATTCTAGCAGCCACAATAAACAAAAAGGCATGGATATGTTCCAAGAAAATTGCAAGCTGACCCACAATTTGCAACCCCTGATCTAACACATAATCAATGTCCCTTTTTTATTTTTTATTTTTTTATTTTAAAATGAAGAATAAAAATGATACAGAATTTCAGAAAAATAATAGCTTAACAATGGTTAATATACTGCATATTGTTAGCCTCAAAGTAGTTGCTCAGATTACAAGATATAGGCATAAAAATGATCAAACAATGAAAGCATTCTTTTGATGAGCTAACAGAGATTAGTAGTATAATTATCTATCATATATATATGATATATATAATCTTTTCCCTTTTTCCCTTTCTCTTTTCCCCCATATCATTGTTCTTTTCTTTTGAGCAGTTTCTTTTTCCTTTCCCATTATCTATTGTATATATGTGTATGTATATATATATATATATATATATATATATATATATATATATATATATATTGCGGTTTGCTTTATTCATTCTAACAACTAAAAAGAAAATTTTGCCCAAAAATATTGTAATGATGGAAACAGTAAACATATATAACAAAATATCTGGGCAGCCTATGACACAATCAATCTGGCATATAAAGTGATTTGTCACAATACTACATTACCTTCAGGCATTCATCCTAGAAACTGTGAATTTTTCTTTCAATTTTACACCGACTAACACCAAATTTATTAAATTTATCTCTAAGTAAGGAATGTGTGTACTTCTTTGCACTGCCACTGCTTCTCTTCTTCTATTGCTAATTTCTTTAGTCTATTTTAGTTTATAAGTGATAAAACCTATATCCAAAGAATTCTACATGAAATCCCTCTTTATATTTAAGCCTTTTAAAGAAACTGTCCCTGCTACAGAGTAAATGTATGCAAAGTTATTAATGCAGCATCTTCCATAATAAAATACTGTGAAACAATTTAAGTCCCAGTCCAGTGGACCACTTGTTGTGTATTTTACTAGCAGCTATAAAGTAGAATACAATTAATTCATTAGAGGACACAGTGAGAACATGGAAATCTTGGAAACATAAGACAAAACAAAATAGCAACAATCACAGGAACTCAATCCAAAATAAAATCACAGAATCATTCAAATTTATAATAAAAGGAATATTAACTATCTTAATGATACATAAGTTTTGCACATATATAAGTCTTAGCAAGTCATTCACTCCCTCTGTCTTTTCTTTTAATTTTATTTTACAGAGAATAAAACAAAAGAGGACAGAACGCAGATCAGACCAGAACAAGACAAGCAACACAGCACTTCACAAGACAAATGGATATCAACAGTAGCTACCATAGTATCATTTTCTATGAAATAGTTGAGCATTGCTTCACACACAATAATATCAAACATTACAAAATAGAATAAAAGCATTCAAAACAATGAAACTATTACAAGGCATTCTGAACCATATAACAAAAGATGACAATGCCTACTATAATATCTCATTTTCCATAAAATCCAATAACACACAACATGACAGAACCAATAGTAATAGAAAAACAAAAGCACAATAGGACTTCAAAGCAAGATGATACTAAATCAGCAACGGCTGCCATAATGTCTTGTTTTCTTCAAAGTAGCTCTTCATGACATCGCACATAATAAGGTGAAACAAAACAGAATAAAAACATTTCAACCAATGAATGGAAACATTACAAGACCTCAAAGCAATATAATGGTGAACCATGATTACCACAGAATCTTATGTACTCTTACCATTTCTTACACTAGGACACTATATGGTATTTATACATGTGAGTTTGATTTATTTAGCTTATGAGTATGGTCTCAAGTCACAACCATTTATTTATAAATGGCTCAATGTGATCATTCTTTATAGGTGAGTAGTACTCCATTGTATAAAAGTAACACAATTTTTTTATCCATTCCTCAGTTGATGGGCACTTAGGTTGTTTCCAAGTTCTGGCTAGTACAAATTGTGCCACTATAAATGTGGGGGCACATATATCACTGTGGTAGGATGTTTTCAGTTCTTCTGTGAATATGCCTAGGAGTGGAATAGCAGGGTCAAATGGGACTTGCAATCCAAGCTTTTTGAAGAATCTCCAGATTGACCTCCACAGTGGTCACACCAGTCTACACTCCCACCAACAGTGCAGAAGAGTTCCTTTCTCCCCATAGCCACTCCAGCATTTGTTGTTGGTAGTTTGCTTAATCCTGGCCATTCTTTCCGGAATGAAATGGAATCTCAGTGTGGATTTAATTTGCATTTCTCTAATGACCAATGATGATGAACATTTTTTCATGTATTTATTTGCCATTCATATTTCATCATCTGAGAACTGTGTTTTCATCTCAGATGCCCACTTTTGGATTGGGTATTTGAATTTCAGGGGTCTCATTTTTTTAATTCTTTGTAAGTTATAGACAGAAGTCCTTTGTCTGAGGGACAGTTCACTTAAGATTTTTTTCCCAGTTTGTGGGTTTTCTTTTTACTCTGCTGGAGATTTCTTTGGACATGCACAAACTCTTTAATAAGACGTGATCCCAGTTATTGATTCTGGGAAGTATTTCCCATGCAGTTTGTTTCTTGTTCATGAATTCTCTACCTACCCCTATGTCTTCAAGATATTTACCTATTTTGTCTTCCAACAGATTTAGTGTTTCTGTTTTAATATTTAGATCTTTAATCCACTTAGATTTTAGTTTAGTACATGGTGATATGCATGGGTCTAGTTTTAGTTTTTGGCACATGGATAGCCAGTTTTTCCAGCACCATTTATTAAAGAGACTATCATTCTTCCAGTTTGGCCCCTTTATCAAAGATAAGGTGGTTGAGTGTGTTCATAGTTGTAGTTGTATCTTCTAGTCTATTGCACTGATCTTCAGGTCTGTTTTTATTCCAGTACCATCTTGATTTTATTACTGCAGCTTTGCAGTATAACTTCCAGTCAGGGATTGTGGTGCCTCCTGCCTTGCCTTTGCTGCTTAGAATTGCCTTTGCTATTCTAGATCTCTTCTGGTTCCAGATGAATTTTAGGAGTGATTTCTCTAGATCTATGAGCTATGTTAATAGTATTTTCATTGGGATTGCATTGAATCTGCATAACAATTTTGGGAGAATGGCCATTTTCACAATATTTATTCTTCCTATCCATGAACAAGAGATGTCTTTCCATTTTCTGAGGTCCTCTTCAATTTCTTTTTTCAGGGTATTATAATTTTTCCTGTATAGCTCTTTTACGTCTTTTGTTAGATTATTTCCTAAATATTTCATTTTTTTGGATGCTAGTGTGAAGGGTGTGGCTTGTCTTATTTCTGTCTCGGTGATTTTGTTGTTAGTGTATAGGAATGCTATTGATTTTTTTTTATTTAAAGAAAAAAATTTTTGAAACAGAAAGAGGGTAGATATAATACAAAATTTCAAAAACAAAACAAAACAGAAAAACAAAAATAGTAACCAGTAAGAAATCACTAGTTGATAACTACATATTTTCCTCTTTGAAGTAGTTGCTCAAGCTACAAAAGTAAAGCCTAGAAAGTGGACATCCAAACAGTGAGACTGCAATCAGTTTTGTTAATCCATCCAACTAAAACTTTAGCAACGTGGCTATTAATCCCACACACTCAAACATACATGCAGTTATATCCTTTAGAATACTTTCTTTTCCTCTTTTTTTTCTTTACAATAACTATAATCCATTCTCGTAAACTACTTAGAGGTTCTACACATGTATAAGTCTCTACACGTATACCTAGCCTTTGTATATTAGAGGGAGAAACAAATCAAAACAAGTCAACAATATAAATCCCTAGAGAAACATGAAATGGCAAGGACATATAAAACCACAATACTAGGTGATCTACGGTAGTTACTATGATGTCTCTTGTTATTTTCAATAAAATTGTCTATATTGTCAAATATAGTATAGTTAAACTTAGCATTGCATTACACTATTAATAAAATCTAAACATTGGAGACATTATAGGACTTCAAAGGCAGTTAACAATCAAACCAGAATAGGTATCCTATTGAATCCTGTCATCTTCAGAGTAGTTGCTGCTATTCTCAGACTCGACACCCTCAAGCATACCAGATTCAAATAAAATCAGTCGAGATAAAACAGCGATATAACCCATCTCATCTGTCTTATCTCTGATACGCTATTTTCCTATCTTTTGTTTACTTTTCTCCTTCATTCCACTGTCTGCCCTTTTCTTTGAGGCCTTTCTGCCATTGTTCCTAGAACCCTGGTGATTTTCTCCTGTCTCTCCAGAATGTCCTTCAGTATTTGCAGGGTTGAATTGCTGGTCACAAACTTCCCCAGTTCTTCTTTGTCATGGAAATATCTTGTCTCTCTATTAATTTTGAGAGACAGTTTTGCAGGGTACATCAATTTGGGGTTGGAGGTTATTTTCTTTCAGGGCTTGGAATATTTTGCTCCAAGCTCTTCTTGATATGATGGTTTACATTGAGAAGTCTGCTGTGATTTTGATGAGTTTTCCTTTATACGTAATCTGTTTTTCTCTGACTGCTTTTAATATTATGTTCTTGCGATGGATTTCTGGGATCTTGATTATTGTATGTCTGGGTGTAGATCTGTTTTGGTTGTAGCTGGCTGGAGTTCTGTATGCCTCATTTATCTGAACTTCACTTCCATTACCTATATTTGGGAAGTTTTCCTTAATTATTTCTGTGAATAAACTTTTTATTTCATTTGTATTTGTCACTGCATCTTCATTCACATTTTTTGTTCTTAGGTTTTAAATCTTCTTTTCATCTTCTAGCCTTTGTATCATTGCTTCTTGGTTCCTTGTTATTTTTAAGAGGTCCTTCCTTTCGTGATCATATATTGCAACTCTATCTTCAAGTTTTGAAAGTTTGTCTTAAACTGTTAAAAGGTTTTGCCAGCTTACAGTGGAGTTTTTAATTTCCTGTTATTCTCTTTGGATCTGTTTCATATATTCTAGGTTTTGTTTATATTCTTCATCAAAGGCTTCTCTCCTTTCTCTGGGTTCCTCTATTCTTTTATTTGTGTCTACTTGAGGATTACCCAGGATTTCTTTTATTAATCTTCTTATACCTTGCTTCACTTGAGTTAGAATTTCAGATTTAAATTCGTCGATGAGGTCACGGAGGTATTTCTTTATTTCCAATGAGGCTATCTAGGGCTGGGGATTTAGCTCAGTGGCATAAGCGCCTGCTTTGCAAGCCTGCAGTCGAGAGTTCAATCCCTGGTACACAAAACAAAAAAAACACTGGGTTTAATTCTTTAAAGACATTGATTATAAAACGATGAGGCTGTCTCTGACATTACAGGTTTGCTGCTCTCAATCTCCTCTGCATTTACCTCTGCTGGACTCACTTTCCCTGGTTCCGCAGTTAGAGACCTTTTGCTGTTTCTCCGTCTGGTCATGTTTCCGGCCCCCTTCAGACAGGTGGGTGGTGGAGGTCTCTGGGCCTTTCATATTGCTTACAGTTTTTTCTGCAGTGCACTGGCTAGGGAAGTGCCGCCCCCTAGTCAGCTGCAGATCTGTGAGGTGCATGCTGAGAGCCAGCCCCTCCCCCTACGTCAGTCGACCAGTTTATGCTTCAGCAAGTTCGTGTGTTCCCTGGGGATGCCAATGGCTCACAGCAGCCTCGTCCCCGGCTATTGGGTTTCAACCAGGGGCCTGGCCCAGCCCAAGCAGATCCCACCAATCTGCTTTGGACTAGTAGTCGTCAATGGATGCAGACTTGGGTTTTGATTCAAGCAGGCCCTGCCCAACTCCAAAATGTCATCTAGTCGGTCCTCCATATCTGGGGAATCCAGTTGCCATCACTCACCAAAGTTCACATAGCTTGACTAGCTGTTTCCACTCCCTGTCGCAGCACCTCCCCCAGCCAAGGGTCTGGAGCTCACCAACCCCCACACACGGCAGGGCCAAGATCTCAGTTCGATCGTGAGTTGCCTGACTCTAAGGCATGCTGGTACAGCAACCGGGGCTTGCCCAGCTCCAGGCCTCCATCCACGCTTCTTTTTTTTTTTCCTTTTTTTTTTCCTCAGTTTCTTCCTGGGTCATGAGAATTCCTCTCCTTTTGTCTGGCTTTCTCCATGTTGCCAGATTTTAGTATCTGAGTTCTTTTTTCAGAGAGGCTCCCTTATCATGCTACCACTCAGTTGGCCATCTTGCAATCCCGCTATTGATTTTTGAGTATTGATTTTGTATCCAGCTATGTTGCTGAATTTATTTATTATATCTAGGAGTCTTTCAATGGAGTTCTGGGTGTCTTCTATGTAGAGTATCATGTCATCTACAAATAAATAGTTTAACTTCCTCTCTTCCTATCTGTACTGCTTTTTCTCTCTTATTTAATTGCTCTGGCCAGTATTTCCAGTACTATGCTCAATAGGAGCAGTGATAAGGGACATCCTTGCCTTGTGCCTAGTTTCAAGGTAAAGGCTTCCAGTTTTTGGCCATTTAATATGACACTGGCTGTTGGTTGGTTGTAGATGGCCCTTATTGTATTAAGGTAGACACCATCTATTCCAATTCTCTGTAAGGTTCTTATCATGAATGGTGTTGGATCTTTTCAAAAGCTTTTTCTGCATCTATAGAAACGATCATGTGATTCTTACTTTTGGCTCTATTGATATGGTGGATTACATTTATTGATTTACATATGTTGAACCATCCCTGCATGCCTGGGATGAATTATACACCACTTGGTCATGGTATATAATCTTGATGATTTGCTGCATCCTGTTTGCCAATATTTTATTGAGAATTTTTGGATCTATGTTCATTAGGGAGATTGGCCTGTAGTTCTCGTTTTTAGTTGGGTCTTTCTCAGGTTTTGGTACTAGAGTAATATTTGCTTCCAGGAATGACTTAGGGAGAATTACTTCCCTTTTGATTTCATTGACCAGCTTGAGGAGTGTCGGCACTAGCTCATCTTTGTATTTCTTGTAGAATTCCACAGTGAATCCATCTGGGCCTGGGCTCTTCTTTGTTGGTAGGGACTTGATTACATTTTCCATTTCATTAATGGAAATTGAGTTATTCAGCAGTTTTACATCTTCTTGATCCAGCTTTGGTGGTTCATGGTGTTTTAGGAATCTGTCCATTTCTTCTGTGTTATTGAACCTATGAGAGTAGAGGTTTTTGAAATAGGTGTTGATGATCTTCTGTATTTCCACAGATTTCACCTTTTTCATTCCATACTGCATGAATTTGAGTCTTTTCTTTCCTTTTTAAAATTAGGTTGGCTAGGGACTTACCAATTTTATTTATTCTTTCAAAGAACCAACTCTTTGATTCATTGATTCTTTGTATTGTTTTCTTAGTCTCTATTGCATTAATTTCTGCTCTGATCCTTATAATTTCCTCCCTTCTTTTGGATTTGGGCTTGGCTTGTTCTTCTTTTTCTAAATGTTTGAGGTGTAGTATCAGGTTGTTTATTTGTGTTTGTTCTGTTTTTCTAATGTGAGAGCTCAGTGCAATAAATTTTCCTCTGAGGACCACTTTCATTGCATCCTACAGATTGTGGTAAGTTGTATTTGTATTTCAGCTTGCTTGTAGATATTGTTTAATTTCTTCTTTCATTTCCTCTGTGACCCATTGATTGCTCAAGAGTGTATTATTCAATTTCCTTGTGTATGTGGGGTTTTTGCAGTTTTTTTATCATTAATTTCTAGTTTCATGGTGCTATGATCCAATAACATGCATGGGATAATTTCAATTCTTCTGCATTTACTTAAATATGTTCTGTGGGCTAGTATATGGTCTATTTTAGAGAATGTCCCATGTACTGCTGAGAAGAATATATATTCTGATATTGTTGGATGGAACACTCATTATACATCTATCAAGGCCATTTGTATGTATCACAGGTATGATTCAATTCTGTTATTTCTTTGCTGATTTTCTTTCTAGTTGATCTGTCCCTTGGTGTCAATGGCATGTTAAGATCCCCTGTTATAATTGTGTTATTGCCTATTTGATTTTTCATTTCTGTTAATACTTGCTTTGTATAGCTGGGTGCTTTGGAATTTAGTGCACATATATTTAAGATAGTTATCTCTTCCTCTTGAAGTTTTCTCCTAATCAGTATGTAGTGACATTCTTCATCTCTTCAGACCATTCTTGGTTTGACGTTCACATTGTCTGCAAACAGAATAGCTACTCCTGCTTTTTTTTGAGTTTCTGTTGCATGGAGTATTGTTTTGCATCCTTGGACTTTCAGTCTATGAGTTTCCTTTTGGGTTAGATGGGTTTCTTGTAGAAAGCATATGGTTCGATGTTGTTTCTTGATCCATTCTGCCAGTCTGTTTCTTTTAATTGGTAAATTGAGGCCATTTACATTAATGGTTATAACTGTTATATATAGGTTTATTGTTGACATGTTATCTTTCTGCTGTTATATCTTTATCTTTCCCTTCTGTTTAATTGTTTTGCTTAGTGGTTTTTTCTTATGTGTATCTAGAATATCTTTCAATATTCTTTGCAGGGTTGGTTTGGTGATCATGAAGTTCTTCAGCTGTTCTTTGTCATGGAAGTATCTTATTTCTCCATCCATTTTGAAGGACAGTTTTGCAGGGTACATCAGTCTGGGTTGGAAGTTCTTTTTCCTTTATGATCTGAAACCCTTCACTCCATGCTCTTCTTGACTTCATTGTTTGTGTTGAGAAGTCTGCTGTGATTCTGATAGGTGATCTGTCTTTTCTCTCCAACATCTTTTAATATTCTGTTCTTATGTTGGGTTTCTGGGATGGTGATTATTAGATGTCTGGGTGTAGTTTTGTTTTGGTTAGGGCTATTTGGAGTTCTATATGATTCACTAATCTGAATGTCAGTTTCCATTCTCATGTTTGGGAAATTTTCAGCTATTACTTCTATAAATAGCCTCTTGATATCTTTTGTGTTATCCCCTTCTTTTTAATTTATCCCTATTAATCTTACATTGTTTTTCTTTGCACCATCTTGCAACTGTTGAATTTTTATTTCCTGATTCCTTGTTATTTTTAAGAGATTTTTCCTTTCCTGTTCACTAGCTGCAATCTTATCTTCAAGGTCTGAAATTCTACCTTCACTTTTGTTGCGGTTTTGGCAACTTTCAGTAGAATTTTTTATTTCCTGTATATCTCTTTGAATCTGCTTCATGTATTCTGTTTGTTTTTTATACTGTTCATTCAGGGATTCTACCTGTTTTCTTTGTTCCTCTAATTTTTTAGCTGTGTCTTCTTTAGATGCATTCACTATTTCTTTCACTACTTTTATCATTTCTTCTTTTACCTGGGAGATTATTTCTAATTTGAGTTCTTTCATAGCTCCCCATACTTGCTTCTTTATTTCAGTTGATATCATTTCAGGTATTTCAGGTGTATGACTAGTATTTTCTTCTACATATGTGGCTCCCAGGCTTTCTTGGGATGGGCTGGATGTGTGAGATTGCATTTTGGTCTTTTGTTTTGTCATTTTCCTATATTTCTGCATTTTGAGCGATGTTCCAAAACTTTCTCTGAGCGTGTTGGAAATCACTTCCTGCACCCTTGGCTCCCCTGGTTGAATGAAGGCCAATGGGCGTGGTTCATTCAAGCCCATGAAGCCTCTCAAGGCTAGTCCAGTGTCCTAGGGGGCTGGGCTGGCACCCAAGCATCGTGATCGATGTCCTAAACTCTCTCAGGCCAGAGCTAGGGAGCTGGAACTCACCTCGCCACTGTGCATTCCTAATCCCCTCTTGGTGCCGGCCTGGTTCCCTGATTGAATAAAGGTCACTGGGCATGGTTCACTCAAGCCCGTGAAACCTCTCCAGGTTAGTGCAGTCTCCTAGGGGGCTGGGTGGGCAACCAAACACCGGGAGTGATGTCCCAAACTCCCCTGGGCCAATGCCAGCAAGCTGGAACTCTGCTCGCCGCCGCACGGGCCCACCTCCCCTCTTGGTGGCAGCCTGGTCTCCTGGTTGAATAAAGGTCTCTGGGCGTCCATAATCAATATTCATAAATTCTCCAGGTATGTTTGAGAAGTATAGGCTCTCGTTCAATGTTTCCTAATCAGAGTGCTACAAATACATCCTTAATGTACCAAAAAGTTAATGATTCCAGACCTTAGGACTCTAGAAAAAACCTGGACCATTAGCCCAGTATGCTATACAAATAATCACCATTTGCAATGTAGGTCATGAACTAAACAATTGAGATATATTGCTCAAATTGTTTGGTAGAAAGTTCTATATACCACATATCTCATAAATAAAATTTGTTAGTATGTTGATCAAATTTTATGGCTGTTTAGCTTACCAATAATTAAAAATTATATCAAACTGTCCCACTATGATAGTGGTTATTGATTTCTTCTAGTTCTCCTCAGTTTGTACTTTATGTGGGTAAAGTATTTGTTTTGCTTTGTTTTAGTGCATAAAACAATTATATCTTCTTGGTAGAAAACCATTTACCATTACATAGAAATGCCTCCATCCCTAATAACATACCTTTTATGTTATAGCTATACAATTACTACACCCAAATGTACAGCTAACCCAAGTAGATATCATTTGTTTTATTTTCAATAAACATAGTTAAATTCAATGCATTTTTGTAAAGTTCTACAAATTGTAATACATCCATAGGCTCATATGTAACTATATCTAACCTTCACCAAAACCAGGATATACAAGATTAAACATAGTAGAGTAACATCAGCAACAAAATACAGCATCACCAATACCTGGAATTGAAGTAAATGGAAAACAAGATCTTGGTAAAGAAAAAATTTAAAAAGGAGCTCTCTGAGAATTGAGAAGGAACTGACAGGAAAACTGGAAAATGACAGAGAAGCTAGAAAACTGATCACAATGCAGAGAAAAGAATAAAGCAGCCTGAAAAGCTCACCTGGCTCCCAGGGAAGGGCACTTGTCTCTGCTAAAATAAGGTATGCCCAAAGAGGATCACCAGCTCCAGGGAGAGACAATGGATCGAGCCAGCAGCACTAGCTCCAAGAAAAGCCCAAGGACATTAAACAGTGCAAAACCAGCATGGGGTTTTATTCTAACAGTGCACTCCTTTTGTATGGCAGGCTCAAGTTGCAGAAGAGATCCTGTGCAGCACCCACTTTATTTGTTTTATCAGGAGCCATTTTAAAGGGGGTTAATTGTTTTAAGACTGAGCAATAGAAGATCTACATAACAATTGCATTTTCAGGTTTCTGGGATCATCCTACAACAGTGGCTGGGTGGAAAACAGCCACAAGGGATAGTACAGAAAGCAGGCAAGCTGGATATAAACCCCCGAGAAGTTAAGGCTCAGGCCAGAAAAGGACAGGGCAGTCCAGCCTTCCAACTTGAGAAGCCATGCCAGTCACAAGTGGTTGTTGGAAGGGGCTGGGTTTCAAAGTGCTGGCATTAAGTCCAACAGATTGCTTGACCTTTCTACCACATTACCTACATTCAGCACCTAGCTCAGTAGACTGATGGCTTTTCCCAGTTAGCAACAGGATCTTGGATATACTCTGGCACAGCCTGGGGTATACAGACAGAGGGAACTTGAGGAGGTTTTTGAGGTACCCCACAAACCAAAGACATAAAACTAGGTGGAGAAAGCCATGACTTGGGGTGCATAGAGAGAATCAGAAACTAGAAGTTACTGCAATGAATACAGCTCAATAGCAAAGGATTGTTTCTTAAGGTGGAAGTTTAATGACTGATTTGAAAGCTATCTTCTTTTACAATGTCAGTATTTAATGTTATGAATTTTTTCCCCAGTATCCTACACATTTTGTGTTTATTTCATACAGGTCAAAATATTTTCTGATTTACTTTGAGATTTCCACTTAGATTCACAGATTATTTGAAGTATGTTATTTAATTTCTGATGGTTTGGAGATTTCCCTCTTATCTTCCTATTATTGCTTTCTAGCTTATTTTCATTATATTAAAATAATACTTTACCCAAATAGAATACTTATTTAATTTTTAAGGTTTTATGACCTAGAGATTTACATTGCATAAATGTTCCACATGCCCTTAAAAAGAATGTTTACTCTGCTGCTGTTATATGGATTCTTCTATAAAAAGTAAAAGGATGCAGTTTGTCAAATGGTTCTTTTCACTTCTCCTTCAGTTTTTTTGTCTACTAATTATATTGATTACTAAAAGAAGGTGTTGAAATCATCTAGTATAATTGTGGACTCTTCCATTTCTCCTTTTGGCTCTGTAAGTTATTTTGTTAAGTGTATATACGATTAAGATTATATCTCTTTGATTGTGATTATGTATCAACTGGGTTAGGCATTGGTGCTCAGTTATTTGGTCAGACACTAAGTGTTACTGCAAAAGTATTTTATAGATGAGATTACTATTTGCAATCATCTGACTTCATGTAAGAAGATTACCCTCAACAATGTGGGTGAATCCCATCCAATCAGCTGAATGCCTTAAAAGCAAAAATTGAGGTTAGCTGGAGATGGAATTCAGCCTAAAGACTACAACATAAACTCCTACCTGAGTTTACAGGCTACCTATCCTACAAAATATAAGATAACCAACTTCCACAACTGTCTAAACAAATTCCTCAAAATCAATTCTATCAAACCATTCCTCCTTCTCCCACCACACGTTCACACAGACACACACACACAATCATTGGTCCTGCTTTGTTGGAAAACCCTGACTGATAAATTGCTGAACTGACCCTTTAACAGCACACAATGTCCTTCTTTATCACTGGTAACACTCTTTCTTCTCATTGCCAATATGAAAACAGCAATTAGTGTTTTCATATTATCCCTCTTTTAAACTATGTATAAGTGCATCAGATTTCTTATAGATAGCATGTAAGATATAGTCACATTTAAAAGTTGATTTTTATCATTTATGCTTTTAAATAATATGCTTGGACCATTTACAGTTAATATAACTACTGATATCTTTGGATTTGGGCCCACCATTTTATTTTCCATTGTAAAAAAGTAAAATAATCTAAATTGTTCACTTTTTAATTTTAAATCAATTCATTATTTTGTTTAAAAAATCTTTGAACAAAAATTCAATTTAATATATCTGAAAAAAGAAGACAAGCAAAAGACTTTTACAGCATCCGTGAGAAAGAAATCTTTACCTGGACCGGCAATTATCACAGCATTTTTCAGTTCCCATAATACCCAAGGAGGCCTTTTGTAGTTTTTTGTCTTCAAAATGAGACAAGATGATCCTATCCAAGAGAAAAATTAAAATTAATAAAGGAACAAAAATATGCATATGCTAAATTCACTGTTAAAAATGAGGTGAAATCATCCTTAACTGATTTACCTAGTATTCAACACAGTATTTGAGTTCTATTTCCTAGGCACAAATAAAAAGCAGCCTACCCCGTCAATGGTCCATATTGACTAGCCTGAGCATCGCTCAGGCAGGTGTCACTTCTGCCAGTCAATTTTTGTTTGCATGAGAAACTCTTGTATGTCTATTTGTTTTATATCAATTGTTTTCTGCATACTTTTTAATTTAGAATGTTGGATCCACCTTTGCTTTGTAAGTAGTTCTGATTATTTTCTTTCACTAATCTGTGTTTATTTTGTGAAAAATAACCTACAGTTTTGCACTACAATCTATAAAAACTCTTATCATAAGATAAATTATTAGATATAATTTTAGTACTTCTCCAGAACCTAGTGATATACTTTTATAATACAGAATGACATGTTTGGGACACCAAGACTGAACAGAAAGGAAGTGCCAAAAAAACTGCAAAGGAAAAAACTGAAAAAAAATGGAGGACATGTTAGCATATCAAGGAGGAAGTCTGTTATGAAATGGAAAGACAAAAAAGATGTCTCCTTACTGTCAACTATTCATAATCTATAAGTGATAGAACTTGAAAGAAGAAATGAAACTCAAAAATTCTAATAGTGTTCAATGATAATCATAATTCTATGGGGGACATAGACAGAGTTGACCAACATCTAACAATCTACCTTATAATCAAAAAGTGAGGAAAAAATACTCCTATAAAATATTTATGCCCCTTCTAGACCAAATAATATGGAACTCGTTTGTTATTTATTCAAAACAAGGGGGTTCAAAAAGTCATTTACAATCTAGATTAGGTCTGACAGACCAAATAATTGAAAAATAGCTGGTAGTGAAACACCAATCAAGACATCCATCATCAACGTCTTCATCATAACATTTCATGGCAGACATTTTACTGAAATTATACCACCCACAGAAAAAAAAGGCCAATACTGTAAACTGTGTTGTTCAAACAAAGACAATAATGCAAAAAGAATTTAAAGACTGCATACTATTGTTCAGACTGTAATGTTGTGTTAATTGAATATTTTATGATACATCATACACAGAAAAATTATTGAATATGAAATGTAAATTTGATAAAATTGTCATTTTTACATTTCCTGTGATATTATTTTATAAAAATTAACAAAAAATATGTGTTTTTTGATAATCTTGTATTTAAATAATTGAATTGGTAAGTGGTTGAAAATTCAGGACATATGTAATATAATATTCATTCAAAATCCTCATAATCAATAACAAGACTTTTTTCTTAGACCCATTCTATCAATTGATATAAAATGCAAAAATACATACTGCCGCCTACATCTGCTGGAATGAAGATATTTTTCCATTTTTGCCACCATCTTTAACTTGTATGCTCGAAACTTTTCATTATGTATCTCAAAAAAGCAGTGCCTGCCAATTAAAAATATCAGAGGATTATTTAAAACTGTAATTTTGCTATTTTTTAATTAATTAGTTTTTCTTCAAAGCCCACCCTTCTATCAACATTCCTTTTACATCCAGAAAGTTCTCTTGCCCCCCTTCCCAGCTGTGCCTCTCATGACACATAGTTTTGGCTGCTTGCAAATCTTCTGTTACATAGAAATTATGACCTTTCCCCAAGAAAAGGTTATTACATTTATTTTCTATGATTAAAGTATCTATATAAGAAATGGTGGGTAAAAAAGGCACATTGCTCCAGCATAAGCCTTAATCTGTATAAACTCTTCAAAGGTCTTTCTTGTCTTTGAAGTATGTTATTTAATTTCTGATGTTTTGGAGATTTCCCTCTTGTCTTCCTATTATTGCTTTCTAGCTTATTTTCATTATATTAAAATAATACTTTACCCAAATAGAATACTTTTTAATTTTTAAGGTTTTATGACCTAGAGATTTATATTGCATAAATGTTCCACATGCCCTTAAAAAGAATGTTTACCCAAAACGTTGTATTATGGGATATTGGGGGACACCACTGAAGTATCAGAATTAAGGTTTTCCTCAAGCACTTATACTGATGCTATGTTTTGGTCATAATACTCAACATCTTTAAAATTTTTAAATAACATTACAAATATATTTGTTCATTTTTTTAAAAAGTCAGGGCTGCAATAACTCATCCTGACTGTTCACTGCTAGGTCTCTATGAAGAAACTCTGTGAATCCAAATACTTTTGCATACTTTTCCAAGAATAATTAATTAAAAATCTGGGTAGAACTGTTCTTCAGATATTACCAAAGTTTAAAAATGAGATACTTAAAAGATCTAAGTGTTAACACTGATCCTAATCAAAAGGCTCTTTTCAACCTTCTGACTGATCAAAATAATCCCTGTACAATTCTCAGAGAACTCTAGGAATACTAAATGATTTGTTACTCAAAACATTCTTGTGGGCCAGAGATTTAGCTCAGTGGCATAAGCACCTGATTGGCAAGTGCAAGGTCGTGAGTTCAATCCCGGGTACCAAAAAAAAAAAACCAAACAAACAAAAAAAATTCTTGTAATCAAAAGCTATCAACTACCATGCCCTTCTATGTAACCTGCACCTCCATCCCATTTTCTTCCAACTGTTGACTCACTAGCTTTATTATCTAGCTCATCTAACTCTTCCTGGCTCAGGGCAAATATGAGTTTTGGGGGGTTTGTTTGTTTATTGTTTTTGGCTTCATTTACAGTGTTCTTGTTTAGTTCACCTCCTCCTGAGATAGCATTAACAAGGAAAATAAGTTCTTACATTCTCAGATGATCTCTTATAATTGGTTTAAGTGACTTCATTTAAATAATCTCATCAGTATTCACACCATTTTTGAGAAAATAAAACTGTAAGTCCCTAAAAAAGAAAAATTCTAAAAACAATACCATTAATAGAAATCAGAGCTATTTAACTGAATTGAGATCATTTTGCAAATTTGATCACCATATCTATTCTTAAAAGGATCACTGCTATCTATTAGGTTTGAGTGTTTAAGATAACAGAGCTGTGAGTACTGGGATTTTGCCTATGGTGTAGCTTCTGCAATAAGACATACAAAATTATGTAATAAGAACCCCAAGTGTAGCTCATGGCAGGGCAACTGACTCGCATGGGAGAGGCCCTAGGTTAAATCCCAAGCATCACAAAATAAATAGAAATAAAATTACATAATAGTTACATAAGGATTCAACAAGATTGTCACTGATATTTATCACAAAATAGGTTATCTAACTTTTGTGATTAGTAACCATTTCAATTGAGAGTTAGTAATCTCACCTATTTTTAAACTCATTTTTTCTAGAAAAAGTTTATTCCAGGGATGACACAAATCCAGCTTAACAGCTCAATTTTCTACCTTGATTACCCAACAGCTTTCTTTACTTTAGGACTGATATGAAAAATAATTTATCTATATGAAAATTTCAAGAAGCTGGGCTGCCATACCCAAAGGTTCAGCAGCCACTGATTCAACCAACTTCAAGTCAGAAACACAGTTAGGCTTACAATGTTGGCATCTGCACTAAACATGTACACTTTTTACTTGTGATTATTCCCTAAACAATAAAGTAAAACAACTACTTACAAAGCATTTACATTGTAATAGGTATTATAAATAATCTAGATATTATATGCAAACTGTATAGCATTTTATATAAGGGATTGTCCTCAGAATTTGGCATCTCTGGCAATCCTAGAAGCAATACCCTGCAGAGACTACAATATGAGTATACAGATCTCTCTGGCACCATATATGATTACTAATCACTACTATTTCTTGTTAAATCTTAATGAAACTACCACTTAGCATGCCCAGATAATCAGAAAATAGTTACTGATGAACCTATAAAGCCACAATAAAAAACTCAAGCTGTTTATGTCTTCAGCAACTAGGGTAATATACAAATAAGAACTGGTAGGAATCAACTTATACTTGCTATATCCCAGATTTAATATACCACACACAGCTGTGTCATATCCCAATTATATTAAATTAATTCATAAAAAGCTTGATATAGACATTGATATCAAAAAGGAAACATGAATTTTTCTGTGTAAGGATGATTTTACTGACAATAAGCAAAAGCTACTGATCACTTTTAGAAAAAACTTAAAATTTATAGCAAATATTTTTACCTAATTAATCTCTATTATTCTTTCAGATACTACCTGAACTATCATATCCTCTCTTCAGTACATTTGCCTTCATAGCTCTTAACAGTTTCAATTTTTTTATAATATTAACACATAACATCAAACATATTTGCATGATGCACTTAGTAACAAAATTTGATCACTAAAATTTTCAGCTGCTAAAAGAGTAAAACAAACCCTACACATCCACAAATGTATGATTTTCTAATTAAGATCTATCACCTCCATTATACTACAAATTCTACACAGTGGTCACTCAAAACTCACTGATGAATCGTGAAGATAAAACTTGCATGGGGTAGGTACTCATTACAAATGATATACCCACTGAAAAGTTCAATTTATTTAGCAACATGAAGGTATATATTTTTAAAATAACCTCACATTGGCAAGTTCATTTGTTACATGCACAGGTTTTTCTCTTTTCCTGAGGTTTTTGTTCTTTATTATAAATGAAAAAATGAAAATCTTTCCTTTCCAGTTATTTGATATTTCCTTTCTAATATCAAAGAACTTAAGTACCCAAAAATAGCTATTTAGTACTTAGGTAGAATGATTTTCTAGAAATACTTACACAATATTTTTATGCTAGTCTGTCAGTACACTATAACATGATTATTCATAGTCAACAGTTTTTATAGTTGAAGAGAGATGGGATGCTCTCATGAAATTAACCAAGGAAATGAATGTAAAAGACATCCATACATAGAAAGATCTTAGAATAAGTTCTTATTATTGTAACATGAGAAGACTCAACAATAAACAATACTTGAAATAATTTTGTTTGAAGACATATTACAACTTGATAGGATCTAAGGAAAAAAAAAGGATCTAAGAAAAAAAAATACACAATATCAGTGAATATTACCAAAGAATAACCCTGATTTAGTTACTTCCACACAGCAACTGAGCCAGGAGATTAGGTCATCTCCCCTTTGTGGCAGCACTTATCACAAAAGTTTTTACAAATATCCTCTGCTTTTTGTTGGGGGTTGGATTTGGCAGGGGACTTCAAATGCACTCACAAATTACATACATGTAATTTTGGACAGTGCCTCAAAACCTTTCATGGAAAAAAGAGAAATCAACAAGGTAAAAGCAATAAATGTTTTTACCTGTTTAAGTTAAAGTCTGCTGGAGTCCACAGTACATGACAAGAACTTGGAAGTCCATCTCGGCCAGCTCTACCAATTTCCTGGTAGTAAGATTCCATTTCTTTAGGTGCGCCATAATGAATGACTTTGCGAATGTCCGATTTATTAATGCCCATTCCAAAAGCTATAGTAGCTATTACACACTGAGAATAAATAACAACACAGTTTGACAAAATAAATACAGAACAAAACTTTCAAAAAATTAATAATTTGTTCCCTCAAGTCTCTGGTATAAAACTGAATTTAATATAATTTTATCCAGTCACTTACAGATTTAAAAAAATTATCTGCCCAATTTACAGAATTGGTGAACATAAAATGCTCTCTAGAAAAAGTAGTAGATAAAAAGGTGTCTCAACATTTTGTTAATACATAATACAAACGGTTCTTAAAATGTGTATTGTATTAAATTATAACTTTAACATTACTATGACACTTTAAGTGTCATATCTGATTGCAGATACTTTATTCTAACATTATCCTAACATGGAAACTTCTCAATAATGATAGTACAGTGAAACATAAGTTAATCTCTGCATATTTAAGATGATAAAACTGATATGTATGAATATATAGAGATAAGTTTTATATGATTGGGGAAAGATTAAGGAAGAATTAGTAATAAGTACATAGAAAACTTTAAAAAAACTTATAAAAGTATTAACAATAATACAAAAAGTCAAGCAAAGTAACCATAACACACCACATTGTTTAAAGATAAAAAGCATTTATAGATTGTATAAATCTCATATATTCATCTAATCAAAATATGATATAAGTAAACTGAGAGGAAAGATGAGAAAATGCATGGACTGGGTGAGGAAAGGAGTACAGAATGTGACAGTGACAGAACCTCCATCCTGCAGATTGCAGTGTCAACAGATAAATGCCTATTACAATAGGAAAACATTAAAGTGACAGCAGTACACACAAATCACCTCAGGATATAGCAACAGACATCTACAGTCTGAGAGTTGGGATGGGAAACTAAAGTGGTGATGGAATGAGGGGCTGATTTCCATTGCAAACATGGCAGAACGATTTGTATATATAATAAAAATTAAAGTGCTATTTTGAAAAAGAGACATGCTAAGATGAACTAGGAGCACAAAAAGGAAAGAAAGAAAAGGATTAATTGAGAAAAAAAGAAGATAATGGACAATTAAAGGATGCATGAGATAGGTGAGAGAAAGTTACATGAATGAACATAAGTAAAAGCTTTGGACAAAAGATAGGCAATTTGGCTTTATTTAAGCATCTGTGAAAAACACAATAATTCTAACCACATTATTTTTATTTTTTGATACTGGGAATCAAACTCATGACCTCACACTTGCCAGGCAGGTGATATGCCATGGAGATATATCCCCAGCCTAACTATGTTATTTTTAGATGAGATCAATTCCAGACTTTATTTTCAAAATATCCCTGTGAACTTTCAGGTATGAATAAAAATGTTTATCAATGTTATTCATAATTTGATTCTAGAAAGGAAATAAACTCAAAGCATTTTGAAAGAGCACATGAGAATATAGGATACAAAACTGAAGATTAAATGCAATGAATGACTAAAGATTAATAATGCTATTCTGCATCTAAATGTGGTTGCATTTGGTTATAACAAAATAAAAGTATTTTTTTAAATTATAGGATGAAAGCATCACTCATTGGGAGTTCACTAAGAGACCAGCTCTACTTTTAAGGTTCACACTTAAGTATAAATAGACTTAACAAAAAACAGGAAAGTGAGTATTTAGAATTCTGTACATTTATGCAATCAGCAATAAATAATGGCAAGCACTCAATTCCAAGAGCACCAGGCCATTCTACAAAGATAATGAAGTGTATTTTCATCATCTTGAGAAAGTATATGAGAACTTTCAATGCAAATGTGGCACATTTGAGCCATTTAAAAAGTCAATGAAAGATTCCACAGGACAAATTTAGCTATCAGCCCAGGGTGGGTCTTTTAGAGTTCTCAATGACATAAACAGCCCCCTACAACACATGTGCCATAGGTTCACCATGGCTGGCCTGGGGTAAAATAATCAATATAAGTTTATTAACCTTAATAATGTAGCTAAAAGTTTGTAACATCCTGTCATAGAAAGGGAAAACATAGAAGCATATGTATAAAAACCTCTAGAAATTAGATATAATTAAAGATCACTGTGAGGATTTTTTAAACCGTATTTCAAAATATTAATGTTTTAATGAAGCTATGTATTAGAAGAAAACCAGATGTGCCAAATAAAGTCAGCCATCAAAACAACCTGGATAAAGTTTGTGCTCTGTCATATTTTTGGGAAAAGGTTTAGTTTGCAATAATTAGTAATTTCTCAAGAAGAAATCAATGGTCTGTTAATGGCTTGAAGAATGGTCCCTATTAAGATTTAGTAATAACAGCTTATAAATTTTATCTATAAAACTATTCACAAATATGGGTAAAATCTCTTAAGTAGTTATGAAGTGATTCTTATCTGTGAAAAGAAGAGGAAGAAAGCGAATAGTTGTTTCAAGGCAGATAAGCATTATAGGACTGATTATGCAAAGTGCATTTTATAGACATAATATTGAACCATAGTTAGAAGTTGTTTGTACAATGTTGGCTTGAGGACGATAACAACTACCTACCACAGGAGGGGGGCTGGACAGAGATACACATGTCGGAGTTCAGTTAAGTTCATCTCACTTAAGAGAAAGGCTACTGCATAGATTTCAAGTGACTGATTGTGAGGCAACGCTGACAATGTCAAGTTGCTGATTTCAATCTACTTATCACTGGAATTCAAATCTTCACAGATATTCTCTAAGACACCCACCGAACCAGGCCAATCATTTCAGAAACCTCAGTTCCAGCACTAATCTAATAATGCCACCAATACTCCTTCCTTCTTCACATTTTCACCTTGACCTCAATCCTATTTAGAGCTGCCAGTCTGTTTCCACAAGGTATGACTAAAACCCACATTAAGTGTTTAAATGCAAATAAACAACTTATGACAATATGGAAAAGATAAGAGTCAATCCCCCTCAAAAATTCCTCCTTGCTTCGAACACACTTATCCCATGACTCTTGCCACTTTCAGAAGCAGTTCTGGAAGTCCTCATTTGTCAGTATCTTTTCACAGCTGCCTCAAATGTCTTGAATCTTTTTTTTTTTTTTTTTACTTTTTTAAAATTTTATTTAAAGAGAAACAAAAGCATGTAAAGGGTAGAGGTAATACAGAATTCCAAAAAATGTCTTGAATCTTAACAGTGATGGCAATTCTGGCAAATAAAAACATTACAGTGTGTCCCCCTAACTTTCTTTATAGGATCTGGCACTGTATGATTTCTGGCTCATCCCCAAAGTCAAAACTAACATAAAAGGTCAATGTTCGGGGGCTGGAGGTTTAGCTCAGTGGCATAAGTGCCTGCTTGGCAAGTATGAGGTCCTGAGTTCAATCCCCAGTACCAAAAAAAAAAAAAAGTAAACATTCGAATAGATTCAGGACATCAGTCCAGGCCACCATAGAGTTACTGAAGGCACTCACAACAGAGGATGTCCAGAACTGCAGTAGAGTGTGTTGGAAGTGAACAAGAGTATTTGAGAGGAACTGATGGCAGTGTGCTTTTGACTGTAACACATTTTAAAATTTGGTTAACATACTCATTGTATTTTTTTATCTTGCCTCATACAGTCACAATCATCAAGCTCAAAAACATAATGGAGTAGCCAATAATAATATTTAAACTTTACTCTGTGACACCTGAAGGACCATAAGGTTTCTGGGAGGCCTATGAACTCTTTTCCTCACACTAACTTTGACCAGAATTATTCTACTTTAATCTGCTTTACCTATTAGATAAAAGTTCAATTAGATTAACAATTCCAAGACTAAAGTAGTTAAGCGTTGCCTACCTCTTTGCACATTTTGAAGCTACCCATTCCTTGGCCAACCTACTCATTTAGCATTTTTCCCTATAAGTCCCTAACAGTGTCACACTTCCTCTTCACCTATATTTATACCACTTCTACTCCACAGTTTTTCTCTACCCATTTCTAAACCACTGATAATTTCCCATGCATTATCAGACCACAGTCTACACCTGTGAGCTCGCAGTCTGCACCTGCTAGACCACAGTCTGCACCTGCCAGTCTTTCTTCTGAAATTCTATAACAAATTTTGTTGTCCTTATCACTGACTGGCCTGGTAAACGAAACAAACTTTTTTTGGGCAGGGGGGGTACTAGGGATCAAATTCACAACCTTGAGTTTGCCAGGCAGGCACTTAATACTGCTGAGCTAAACCCCCAGTTCCCAAACTTCTATTTATACATTCTGACTCTATTCAAATTGCATCTTTCTGGATTATACAAGCTATCTCAACAGAGCCAGTGCTCCCTAAGCCATAGGTACTATTTATATTAGTCTGCAACAGTTTATCCTACATCTGTCTCTCATACTATATACCAATCCCCTTTACAGAGGGACTGTAGTACACTCAACATAATGAAAACTGCTGTTTTTTTTTACTTTTTTGTCTTTTTGAGACAGGGTCTCACTATGCAGTTGAGGCTGGCTTTGAGCAACACTTTGTAGCCCAGGCTGGTCTTGAACTTGAAACGATCCTCCTGCCTTAGCCTCCCGAGTACTGGGATTATAGGAGTGTGCCACCACACCTGGCAAGAAAAGTATTTAATAGAGATGTGGTAAATAAATATTTGAGAAACTTTTACTTCCACTATCAGGCATAAAAAGAAATGACAACTGATGTTAACACCTGAATTTCATCTCTCATGAACCTGTGATGAACATCTTTCCTTGTGGCAGAACTCATGCCTGCATGGTAGGTTCCACAGGCTAAATTCAGTCCTCTAAGTTCAGCAGTAACTTGTTCTGTCATTCTTCTGGAAGGACAATAGATGATAGTTGGACCTTCAAATTCCCATTCAGAGCTATAAAGAAAAAAAGAACATGAGAACAAGCATAAATATTACATGTATGCTTTAAACTTCAGTTTGAGTTCAGTGAGTTTTTTCTTAATTTTCTTTCTTTTTTTTTTTTTTTTGTAGTTTTGAGACAGGGTCTTGCTGTGCAGTTTAAGTTTGAACTCACTTTGTAGCCCAGGCTGGCCTTGAACTCTCAGCAATCTTTTTGCCTCAGCCTCCCAAGTGCTAGGATTACAGTTGTGCACCACCAGTCTTTTTCTTTCTCCTTTCCTTTCCCTCTCTTTCTTTTGTTTTCTTTCCTCTTTTTCTCTTTCTTGGTTTTTTGGTATTTCTTGGGGTTTTTGTTTGTTTCTTTTAGTATTATACCAAAAGCCTTTGCACTCAGCTAAATTCTCGGCCTACTGCTTTTTTTGTGTTGTGCGTGTGTTTGTTGGTTTATGATAGGCTTTTCTGAGTTCCCCAGGTGGGACTTGAACTTGTGATCTTTGTGCCTTGACCTCCCAAAATCACAGATTTATACTACCATGCCACACTCAGGTTCTCTTTCTACATTCTAAATAAAAGACTTCAAAAGAAAAAAAGCATATAAAATGATATACTTATCTGCATAAAAATCTAAAACACTATGGAGAATCAAATCAACTGGTTAAGCTCAAAACCTATGAACTTAAGTTTTGGTTCCAATTAAAAGCAAAATTGGCAAGAAGTTTTAGAATAAAATCTTATTTTAAAAAAAGGAAAGAAAAATATATACATACTTTTGGGAAGGCATTTACTAGATTTACAACCACTCTACATATACAAAAGATAGAAAAATGTGTATTTACATAGAAGAATGTATAAAATTTGTTACACTAGTCTTTTTCATAAAGGTGAATGCCTACAGCTATTTATAAAAAAACAAGACTTTTTACAAGAATGATTGCTTTTAGGTTCACAAAATATTTACTAATAATTTTGAGGCCATGAATGTTATAAAAGATACTTGTTAGAATGTCTACTATAGAAACTTGTGCTTTCTATTAAAAGTATAAACAATGATTTTCATAGGGTAATTATTCAGTATCTCAATATATTAATTTACAAAAACATATTTATGCAAACAACATAAAAAGACTACATGATTTTAGACATGAAAAGTTTACTTTAAATGCATATAACTTTTGATCCAATTTCAATTTTAGGAATCTATGTTATAAAAAGTACTTGCCTATCTGCCAAAAGACACATGTAAATAAATATTCAGAACAAAGCAATAATACTGAAAAATAAATGTTCAATTTATGTACCCTTATATTCTGAAATACTAGTAAATATTTTAAAAATTAAATGTTTATAATAATCTTTAAAAAGACTATGATATAAGCCAAACTTGAACAGAGAAGTAAACTAGACAATATTTTTATTGACAATAGTCTTACTAATCTACTTGAGTTTTGATTATAACCAAATGGACCTCCATAATAAATAATCATCATAAACAACTTAAGAGAGTTAAAAAATTGTATTTTTAAGTGTACAAAATCCTATTTTGAAAAAGTTGTTAAAAGAAAAAACTGCTTACTGATATATTAATATTTAAGATCCAAAAAGTAAAGCCCTAATTTAAGAAATCAATAGAAGATAACAAAGATATATAAATTAACTGATACATTAAATCAGTACATTAAATGAGAAAAATACAAAAAAATGGTATTATATACATTTAACAACAAAAGAAACAAAAGAAAACTGAGAGCACACAACACAGTAAGAGAGTCAAAAAACAAAATTTTAGACAGCTAAATGCCCAATATTGGTATTTCTTGGGGTTTTTGTTTGTTCGTTTCTTTTAGTATTATATCCAAAGCCTTTGCATTCAGCTAAATTCTCGGCCTATATATAATCAATGGGACTCAAAGATTGAAGTACTTCAATGTACTTGGATCTAAACTGTTCAAATTGCTATTAAGACTTGTACTAGGAGTACAAAAACAAGATAAGGTTAGTTTAAGAAACATGTTAACTAACTGGAAAAATAAGCATACTGATGAATGACAGATAAAGAAGAAATGGAAATAAAATGCAATACTCTGAAGCCTTAATTACCTTCACCTCATACAAAGATCTGTAGCAAGCATTTTCAATGCTCCCTACTATGATAACTCCACTGGAGGATGTTGATAATGGGTACAAAATATTTCTTGATATGCTTTTATAAAAATCAATTTAATATTAAAGATCAAGATCTTGGATATTCTCAAATATTAGGCAAAGGAGTCTGGGCTTTCCAAAGGAAAGAGTTTCAAAAAGATGCTCTAAGACTTGGGGATATATCTTTGGACAGAATGAAACAAAGAACACAGAAGAGGAGAGACATCAGTTAGCAGAGATTCTAATACTCCACCTCAATTGGAAAATTAACATAAAAAATGTTAAACATAAAAAATGTTAACATAAAAAATGAGATGGAAACATCTCCATATTCTAAGGCCAACAGTACCAGAAAAATAGGAAAACAAAATGTCACAAAAATAGAAAAGGCAAACTATTTCTAAACAAAAGAGTCATTACAAGGAGATTTTGAGAATAATATAGACAGAAGACAATCAAAGATTACAGGATGGAAAATGATCTGACTAGAGATTTCAAACCTAGAACAAACAACTTTCTACAAGGGAACATTTTCTCATTAGGATGGAAGGAACATGAGTACTCACTTCATAGGGCAGCCAGAATGCACAGAATATATTCACTACATTCCGCTTTTATTATAAACATAGGGCAATTAAGCCCATAGCAAGTCCTACATTGAAATCATTCTAAAAGGTCATCGAGAATAATTCCCATGAGCCAGATTCCGCCATGGCAACCAGGAGGAGACTCAGCAAGAAGACAAAACATGCTGTCCCAAGAACTGGGTCCTGCCATGGTGACTGGGAGGAGACTCAGCTAGAGGACAAGGCATGCCTTCCTGTGAGCCAGCTTCCATCATGGGGATAGGCAGGAGACTCAGCTAGAAAACAAAGCACACCTTCCCGTGAGCCAGGTTCTGCCACAAGGATTGGGAGGAGACTAAGTAAGAAGATAAAGCACACTTTCCTGTGAGCCAGGTTATGCCATGGAGATCAAAAGACTCAGCAAGAAGACAAAGCACACCTTCAATTGAGCCAGGTTCCACCACAGGGATCAGGAGGAGATTCAGTAAGATGACAAAGCACACCTTCCTGTGAGCCAGCTGATGCACCAGCCAGGAAACCAGAACAGCATCTTCCCCCTACCCACTGCAGTAAACAACTGGCTGATTCAGAAGACTCAGTGAAACGATAGCAACTAAGGTGAAAGGAATAGGTTGATGCTTAGGTTGTTTGATTGACTTTGCAGGCCTAGGGCTGGTAGTCTTGGGATCTATTTGGAGAATGGTAGTGTACATGATGGCAACTGTGGGAGATTTCCTTCTGTCTTATTTTTGAAATCCAATGTTTTGTTCTTTTTTACTGTTTTGTTTTATTCCTGTTTTTGGTAACGCGAGCAACTATTTTCAAGGTAACAATATCCAGTATAACAACCACTGTTAAATTCTTATTATCTTGTTTTGAAAACCTCTATAGCTATTGTTTTATGTTATTGTTGTCATTTTGCTTTTGTTGTTATATAGGTTTGTTTGCATCTTAATTTTTCTGTTTTTTATTTTGTCTCTTTAAAATAAAAAACAATGTATAATAGATATCATGAATTAGGAAGAAACTGTTCAAAAGAAAAGACAAACTATAGTATTAGAAAGAAACAATGGGTAAAAGGAAAAAAATGTATGTATATTAAAGATAGTTAAGGTAGTCATAGAGCTAGCTTCTTTTCCTTGGAAAGAATGTTTTGTGCCAATATTGTTTAGACAAGATATCATGCCTATGTCCTATACTCTGAATAACTATTACAAGATACCAATACACAGTGTATCAAGTATTGTAACTGTCCTACTACCCTGTTTTCAAACTCATTTTTATTGTTTATGTTTTTCTAAAATAAAACATTTTTTAAAAAAGAATAATTATTGGGATTCCTTAACCCAGCATCCATTTCTCATGTATTTATCCCTTTCTGAAGAATATATCATGTATACTTATAATTCTATTTGCCTGGTTTGTTTTCTGTTTTTAATAGTAAGAGAAACATTATTTAATGTATCTTGATTAAAAACCATATTTTGTCATATGAAAATACTATAAACTTCACAATGAGGAGACAGATAAGAGAAGAGGCTAGTAAATGTTCTCAGAATACTTATAAATACATTTTTCATAAAATAGACATAAAAAAAATAGGTAGTTTACTGAGGAGTTACAAGGATTAAACTAGTTCACATATAAAGTGTCTAGTACAGTCCTTGGAACATGATACAGGTTCTAACTTGTTTAAAGGATGACCTTTTCTAAAATCCCTGAAGTTAAACTTATTCATGTAGTTAGCAAACCAGATACGATTTAGATAAAAAGATTCCTTTATGTTTACTTGTCAATTATTAAAAGGAACAGTATAGACTATAAAAATAGTCTTCCAGTCTTCAAAAATACACTTTTCTTCACTCACTAAATTGTACAGTATTACACACTTAGTAACTCACTAACCTGTGTAATACTATACTTGAACCAGAACAAGACAGAATTCTGCAATATGTTAAAATATAGTTAAAGAAAATAAATGGGGTTTGAGTGGGGGTTTGAGACAGGACTCTGCTGTTTACCCTAGGCAGGCCTTAAACTTGCTGCAATTCTCCTGCCTCAGCCTCCCAAGAGCAAAGATTATAAACACATAGCATCATACCCAGGTGAAATAATGTGAAAAAATAAAATAAAAAGTTTTCTAGAAAGACTGAAATAGTTACCAAAATTCTTACTTTGTTCTTTTGACAAGAAATGGCTGTAGATCTTGAAGAATATTCCCTGTTTTTCGTCCAACTTCTAAATACAGATTTGGTCGATCAAAACTAGTACAGGTAATCTGAGGATTGTTCAATTTCAAGCAACGTATAATATCTTCCTGGATTGAAGAACTTGCAGTAGCAGTGAGTGCAACTATTGGAACCTGAGTAAAGCAAAATAAATACATAAATAACTCAACTCAGAACTTAATTCCAAACATTGCTTCTGCCTTCTTAGGAAGAATTTTTTATAACTACAAGAAATGCACTGTCAAAAATACAACCTCAAAATAACTCTTTTTAAAAAAATGAACAGCTAGGCATGGTGGCACACAACTGTAATCCAAGCACTCAAGAGACTGAGGCAAGTGTGGGCTACAAAGTGAGCCCAAGGTCAGCCTGAACTGCATAGAGAGACCCTGTCTCAAAAAGACAAAAAATTTAAAAAAATTAAAACTAAAAAAAATGAACAAAAAAAGTCCTGCATTTCAGACTTCTGAATACAATCTTCACCTTTTTTTCCCCCATTACTGAGGCTTAAACCCATGGACCTGTCCATGCTACAAAGTGCTCTCCTAGTACACTATATCTCCAGGTCAATATTTACTTTTAAAACTCAGAAATCATTTACATAAAACAGGAAGATCCACAAGACTGTTACATGCAACTGACCTTATCTTATTAAATTAAATCTACTTATTATTAAACATCTATTGTACCTTTAAGAGTGCTGATAAAAAGGATGGGCCATATCATGCCTTATGTTTTAAAAATCTGTAATTTACATGTTGAAAACAGAAAAGAACTCCATGACATGGTGTACTGGAAATCCCAGAAGCCCAACACAGGAACAGAATCATAAAAGATGTTAGAGAAAGGAAAAAAATAATTTATAAACATAAAACAATTTAGAACCTCAGCAACTTTTCAACATAAACTGTACAGGCCAGGAGAAATTGGAATTAAATGTTTAAAACCCTGAAAGAAAATAACTTTCACTTAGACTAAGAAATTCCAGAAAACTATCAAAAGTGATGGAGAAATAAAGACCTTTCAAAACAAAGAAAATCTTCAGATATTCATAACCACCAACCAGCATGCCAAAAACTCAAGGACTTCTTGCACAGATAATGAAGTGAATGAGGCCAAAAACATTAACAGAATGAATATATCAAACAGGGGGAACAGTTAAGAGAAAAATAAAAGGAATCAGCAATAGAAAAATTACACAATGACAGGAATGAGTCAATAATTTTTAGTAACAAAACTCAATGTGAATGACCCCAATTCCCCAAACAAAAGACACAAATAGACTAGATCAAAACATAAACCTCAGTGGTATGCTGCATTTAAGAAACACATTTACTACAAAAAGAAACTCACAAACTTTTAAACATCAATGCCAGGCATAGTGGAGCATGCCTGTAACTCCAGCATTCCAGAGTCTGAAGCAGGAGGATTACTGCAAGTTCAAGGCCAGTCTGGGCTACTAAGAGACTTCAAGGCCAGCCTGAACTACACAATAAAACCCTGTCTCCGGAAAAAATCCAACAACATAAGACTAAACATCAAGTATGAAAAACAAAATTCCATGCAATGGGAGTCTTAAGGCAAGCAGGAACAGATATCCTCTTTTCAGATAAGCCAAAACTGATCAGGCAAAGGTCACCTCATACTGGTGAAGGGAACAATTCAACTGGAAGAGATAAATAAAAATATATATGCACCAAACACCAGTGCATCCAACTTCATAAAACCAATACTATGGGATATAAAAGATCACATAAACATTAACACAATTACAGTGAAATACCTCCTTATGCCACTATTACAAATAAACAGAACAACCAGACAAAAAATTAACAAAGAAATATCAGAGTTGAACCATACCTTTGAAAACACTGACATAATATATATCTAGAGATCCACTCAACAGAACGTACATTCTTTTCAGCACCACACAGAACTTCCTCAAAAACAGACTACATACCAGCTCATACAGCATGCTTAGGTACAAAAGAATCAAAATTACTTAATGTATACTATCAGAACATAGTGTAATGAAATGAGAAATCAATCGCAAAAGAAATCACAGAAATTATGCAAACACATGGAGATTAAACAATACACTCTTCAGTAATCAATGGGTCACAAAGAAATCAAGGAAAAAATTAGTTTCTAGAATTAAATGATAATACTTGTAATACAACAGAAAATATGGGACACAATGAAAGTAGTCCTAAGAGGAAGTTTATACTAGTGAATGCCAAAATCACAAATGTAGAGCAAACCCAAATAAATGATCAAATGATGTACCTTGGGTCCTAAAAACACAAAAACAATCTAAATCCAAACCTAGTACAAAAAAGGAAATTTTAAAGATCAGAGATGATATTCACACTGAAAAAATATAATCAATAAATCAAAGAGCTGCTTCTTCAAAAGAATAAAATAGACAAACCCTTAGCCAAACTTAGCAAAAAAGTAAAATCCACACCAATGCAATTATAAATGAAAAAAGAAAAAACATGATAGACACCATCACAATCCAGAAAATTATTAAGAACTATGTCAAAAACCTTTACTCCAAAACTTGAAGCATCTGGACAAAATTGATAACATTACTAGGTACATATGAATCACCAAAACTGAACCAACAAGAAATAAAAACATTGAGCAATCAAATAACAGAGAACAATATTGAGGCAATAAAGCAAATCTAAGAAAAGCTCAGAACCAGATGGATTCACCACTGAATTCTATTACAACTCTAGGGATGATCTAATGCTAATATATTTCAAACCCTTTAATAAAATTCAAAGGTAAGGAGTATTGGCAAACTCATTTCTGGAAGCAGGAATTATCTTAATTCCAAAAGCAGGCACAGACTCAAAAAAAGAAAGCTATAGGCCAATCATTTAATGAACACAGATGTAAAAAACCTAAACAAGAATCTGGAAAACAGAATGCAAGTCAAAAAGTCACATATCATGACCTAGCCTTCATCTCTGGGATGCAAAGATGGCTTAACATACGTAAATCAAGAAATAAAACACACAAAAAGGCCCAAAATGACATGATCATCTCAATAGATGCAGAAAAAGCTTTTGACAAAATCCATTATTCATTCTTGATTTTTAAAAAACTAAAGAAAACAGGTATAGCAGGACTTTATCTCAATCTGATAAATTCCATTCATGACAAACTACCAACATTGTCTTAAGAGGGGAAAAACTGAAAACTAGACAAGAATGTCGACTATTACAACTCATATTCAATATAATACTCAAAACGGTTTTTTTTTGGGGGGGAACCGGGGATTAAACTCCCTACTTTGCACTTGCAAAGCAGGCACTTATGCTGCTGAGCTAAATTTCCAGCCCAATACTCAAAACTTTAACCACAGCAATCAGACAAAAGAAAGAGAGAAATAGGGAACATATAGAAAAGGAAAAAGTCAAACTATCCTTACATACAAATGACAATGATCCTTTACATAGAATAATCCAAAAAAAACAAAAATCCACCAAAAAACTTGTAGATCTAGAAAACAAACCCTGCCAAAATAATATTCCTGTACACCAGTAACAAACACTGAAAAAGAAAACAGGAAAATAATATCATTCACAATAACTTCAAGAAAAATTAAATAATTAGGAATTAACCTAAAGAAGGAAGTAAAAGACTGCTATAATAAAACCACAGTACTCTTTAAAAGATCAGAGAGAACATAAAAAATGGGAAGATAGTCCCTGTTTCTGAATTGGCAGAACCAATACTGTCGAAATAAACATACCTCCAAAACTAACATATAGATTTAATGCAATCCCAATAAAAATATCAACAGTTCTCCACTTCTCACAGAACTGAAGAAAGCAATTCTAAAATTCACATGGGAACAGAAGAGACCTACAGCAAAACACAACCCTGGGCAACAGGAGCAAAGCAGGAGGCATCACAATTCTAGATTGTTACATATGTTACAAAGCAATAGTGATAAAATAGCATGACATTGGCACAAGAAATACACATGTGAATCAGTGGACTAGAATACAAGATGCAGAAACAACCTCAGGCATATTCAAACATCTGATCTTTGACAAAGGGGCCAAAAACATACGGTAAAGGAAAGACAGCCTCTTCAGCAAATGATGCTGAGAAAACTGGCTAACAACATGCAGAAGATTGAATTCAGACCTGTATATCTCACTATGAACTGAACCAAAATCCACGTACATCAAAGACCTAAGTGACAGAACAGAAACACTTCATTTGCTAAAAGATAAAATAGGTAAAAATCTTGAAGGCACAGATAAAAACTTTCTGAATAATACCCCACTTGCATAAGAAAAAACATTAAGAATCAACAAGTGAGACAATATCTAACTAAAAAGCTTCTGCATAACCACCAACCAATAGAATGAAGAGACAAACTACACATGGGGGAAAAAAAACTTGCCAGCTGCTCCTTGGATAGAAGACTAACATCTAGACTAAACAAGGAATTCAAAAACTAAATCCAATTAAAAAAAAATAGGCAACTGAAATGAACAAAATTTGTGCACACCTATAATCTCAGCTCTTGGGAGCTTGAGGCAAGAAGACTGTCATGAATTTGAGGCCAGCCTGGTTACACATTGAGTTCAAGGCCACCCTGAACTACATAGCAAAACCCTGTCTCGAAAAAGGCCAAAATAATATATAAATTAATTTTAAAACAGAAATGAACAGAAACTTCTCTTACAAGAAAAAATGTTCAACATCTCTAGCTATGAGAAAAACTCAAATTGAAAGAAAACTGGGATTCTATCTTACTCCAGAAAGGATGGCTAGCATTAAGAAATCAAATAATAAATGCTGGTGAGGCTGCAAGGAAAAAGGAACTCTTCTACCATGCTGGTTGGAATGTAAACTAGAACAATCATTAAAGAAATCAGCATCGAGATGACTCAAAAAACCAAAAACAAAAGTTCCATTTGATCCAGCTATTTGCTTCCTAGGTATCTTCCTGAAAGAATTAAAGATATCATATCACAGCGAACATTCATACCCATGTTTATCATAGCTTACCTCATAAGAGCTAAATTTTGAAAGTGGCTAATATGTCCATCAATAGACGGATAAAGAAAATGTGGCATATATACCCAGTAGAATACTACTCAGCCACAAGAAAAAATAAATCTCACTCATTTTTTGGAAAATCGATGCGCTTTAAGACCATTATGTTGTGAAATAAATCAGACATACAAGCTTAAATATCACATGGCTTTTATCATGACAAACACGAAGTATAAATAATTCAAAGAGTAAAATAAAAGTTAATAGGAAACAGGAAGATAAATCTTTCGTAAATAAGAAGAGCATTTAGAGATAGAGAAAGGGAAGGGGCAGGAAAGTAAAAATTATATGTGTTATGCACACAAACACCCTATGATGAATGTGATCACTATAAACAGTAAATCTGTGCTAATAAAAAGAAATTTAAAAAAAAACATGAACACAACCTATCTAGAAGTCTGTGGTACTTTTTGATGTGAAAAATGTATTAACAAGGGCCAGATGTAGTGGCACGTGCTGGTAATTAATCCTAGTGGCTGAGAAGGGTAGCCATACTTCCCTGTTTGCTAGGAATCTTCCAGTTTATATTTCTAGTTACAACATTTTATTAATAGTTTTAATCCTTTAATTTTCAGAATCAAACCAGTTGAATACTAAATTATACTGCTGGATATAACAAGTTCTTAATACATGAAATGTATTCTTTGACAAGTCTTGATTTCTTTGGTAAGAGGCACCAAGTTTTTTTTTTTTTTCAAAACAAGCAATAAAATACAAATTACTCTTGTGATATTATAAATTCAGGAAGATTTTAATCATAATCATATAGCACCCAAAGACTGAAAGAATTAACAACTATTCCATCTCCTTCTAGATTTGGTCACATTGCTAACTCTAATCCTGCACTCTAATACACACAGAATTTATTCACTCTCTCGCTGTCCTAGTGTAACTGGAATTAGAAAGACAGCACTAAGTGTACAACCACTGTGGAAATCAGTGTGGAGACTCCTCAAAAATTAGGATTAGGGCAACCCATTTGGGGCCCCTTCTGTCTTTCCTGGGCAGAAGCTTTCTCTCAATAAATATATTTTGCTCTTAACTTCTGTTCCTAAGATTCATTCTTTGGTTTTAGAGAACACAAACTTGTAATGGACATCTAATAGGTTGGTAGTTAGTAGTTTGGACAGAGGTAAGAGTTTGCATTTGTTTCACAGACTCTGAACTAGGACTCATTTAGGTAAACAAAATTTTATGCTTCAAATTTTGTTATATCTCTGCCCAATGCTGAGAACTGCTTATGCTTTGTCTTTGTCCAATGCTTATAAATGTCTGTGCTTTGTAATAGTGATAAATCTAAGTTAAAATATGGAAAGGTTATAAGGTTATGATATTCCTTTAATGGAACATTTTTTCATGTTTTGTTCTTACAAATTTACTGGTACTCCTTGATTGACTTCATTTAGACAACAGGGCTAGAGAGAGTAGCATTAGAACACATTAGAACACTGCTGGTAGACTTTAATATATAAACTTCTGTAAAATGGAGCTTCTTAAATAAAATCTAGCTCAGATTTGGAAAGTATTCCTATAATGAATCACAGGACCAATTAAATGACACTAGGTCAGTGCCTGTTCTTAAGACTTGGAGGACAGGTTTCACTGGGACAGACTGGTCACAATTCTCTACACTCTAGAGGAAATATCAAGCCTGTTCTGCTTCAGTTTTCTTTCTCTGGTCTTACTTCTAATTTTTGCCCACAACTTTGTACTTTCCTTTTTAGAGGGATGTAAAATTAGAAAAGAACTCTGGACTGTTCCAACCTTTTTCTCCTAAATTAGCCCATAGAAAATGAGCATTTGCTAATGCCAAAGACAGGGAAGTCATCTTACATAAGGGACACAAACTCCATGTGTGGGTCAGATGAGTCATCGAAATTTTGCCCGTTCATAAGAACATACATAAAAACATGTCCCAGATTAATGTTTTGGGCAGTTCTCCTTTGGGCAACTGAACCTAAAACACAGTGGAAAGAACTGACTTCTGGGTGAAGCCAGAAGGAACCATTTTCAAAAACACCACACTTAGAGGACCAAAACACATTTAGACTAAGGAGGCTCTCCAACCTTTCATTTATATATATAAAAAATACTTCAGTAATAAGTTGTGGATTTTAAAATCTTTACAGTAAACTCATAAAGCACTAGTTAATGATCTTGCTCAGGCTTTTAACTATCCCTTAAAGAACTCTGACAAACAGTGGTTACTCTGCCAGGTAGTTAAATGCTCCTGCATCAGCTGCCACTCTTACAGGACAGGTTTCCGTAATATTGCTTTTGTGAATCCCCACTGAAGTCAATGGCCAATGGAATGCTGACCAGACAGACAGCTGAATTTCTTTCTGGAGACTGATCTCTGGTTGTGTGAGTCAACAGAAACTGAGATAACTTTCTCTTCAAGCATTCCTTCTAGATATGCCTAAAAGCCCAACTCTAATCCTGGGAAGAATTTATCCTGTCTAAATACTATAATACATATTATTTTGATTAGGTGGCAACCTGGATATATATATTTATGAGACTGGTTTTTACAAATATAGTACTTATTGTTTTCATGTACAAAAACTTAAAAGAGATTTTTACTGGTCAAAAATTAGTCTGGTTTTCCATATACCATCAAAAATTTAACAGAGGTAATTAAAACTAAAGCTACAGAGATGATAACAAAATGTCAGACTCCATCCATAAAGAGACCTAAGAACTAGTGGGTTACAACTGCTATCCCTTAAAAACAGTTACTAAAATTACCTGTCAGTTCTAATGCTCATGCTTTGATTATACATGCCTTTGTATACATACTTTGATTATATGTGCTTTGATTAAAACTTGTTCTTGCCTAAAGGATGTCAAACCCCAAGTAATAACACAGATAAAAACAACAACAAATATGCTACATTTCTTTTAGATTCTTTTTATTGGAATCCACCAGATCTTGTCCAGAGAGAGTTAAATGACACATAACAAGGCCTTAACTATACTCTACAGGCCTTAAATGATACCACAGCTAGTCTCTCCCAAATAAAGAAAATTAACTAGACAGATTGTCCTCCAAAATTGGATGACATTAGACATTCTAACAGCAGCACAGGGTTTTACGTGTACAACTGTAAAAACTGAATGTTAACATGTACATTCCTGATCCTTCTACTAATATCTCAATAGCTATTCAAGATATTAGATGACATATCAATGACATATCAGACTCTAAAACTCCCTAGACCTTATCCTTCTCCTTATGGGAAGCCATTACTAGCTGCTCTTGGTGGAAACTTTTGTTAGCTGTACTCATAATTATACTGATGATTCTATTATTTGGCCCTTGCATACTTAACTATTTCTTTGCCTTTGTCTCCTCCAGACTTAAAGCTCTACATCTACCCAAGATGAAAACACCTGGTGTCTACTGAGGGCCTTCAAATAGGCCCTCTGAAGAGTAACCCTGACTGCAGATCAACAACTATGATCTCCTTCAGCCTGAACAAGCCAGATCCGTCATCGTCATCTCCCATTACTCTTTTAGGGCAGTTCAGGATACTTCTTCAGAGGGGGGAATGTTTTAGGGAGCTGAGTTAGATAAAAGTATTACAGGGCAGGCAGACAGTGCTGGGGCCTCAAGGAACCAGTGCAGAAGACCAGATACCTTACAACTGTGGGGGAAAACAAACACCTCCTGGCTTAGAACCAGGAGGCAAAACAAATGCAGCCACACCCTAACGATAAACATTAGGGATTGACATTCTATGCTGGGTGTGGTGGTACATGCCTGTAATGTAGCACTCTGGAGGCTGAGGCAGGAAGATTCTTACAAATTGAAGACCAGCCTGGGATACAAATTGAGCTCAAGGCCAGCATAAACAACACAGCAAGACGCTGTCTCAAAAAAGACCCCCCCCCAAAAAAAAAAAAGAGAAAGAGAGAGAGATTGATATTTTAAATAGGTACCCATCACCTTGTGGAAGCCAGAAGGAGCCACTAACCCATCTCTCTTCAGGCAAAGGCCTTGTTCTATACTCATGCCTGCTTGCTACGTGTAAACTCGCTTCCCCATTTGACCCCAACTTAATCAATTTTACCTGAGCAATTACACTTGTAATCTTATTGGTTGACCATAGTTATGTCCCACCTCATGCCCACTTTGTGAGTTCTGATTTTTCTCCACCTTGGACCTGTCTCACCTTGGGGTTTTGCTCTATAAAAATCCCTAGAAAAGGCAGGGTCCTCCACAACCCACTAGGGACCTTTTCTGTTTCTCTCTCAGACAGAAGCTTTCTTTCTCTCAATAAATATATTCTGCTCCTATTTAAAAAAAAAAAAAAACCTAGGATTAGATGTTCTATTTGACCCAGTTATTCCCCTTCTGAGTATTTACCCAGAAGAATTAAAAACATCATACCATAGTGATATATGTGCACCCATGTTAATAGCAGCACAGCTTGTAATAGCTAGATCTTGGAAACAACACAAATGCCCATCAACCAAGAAATGGATTAAAAAGACATGGTATTTTTATACGTGGAGTACTACTCAGCTATAAAGGATAGACTCGAGGATTTTATAGATAAACGGATGCAACTTGAGACAATACTCTAAGTCAAATAAATCAGACTCACAGGTATAAATACCATACTGTCTGCCTAGTGTAAGAAACTGAAAGAGTAAGTAAGTCCAAAAGGTACAATTAATATTGTGAAAGAGAAAGAAACTGCTCAAAGGGAAAGAATAACTGGGATGAGGGAAAGTAGAAAAGAAAGAAAAGGAAAAAAATATAAATATGCATATATATATATATATATATATATACATACACAAGATAGCAAAGATAATTGTACTACTAATTCTACTAGTTCAAGAAAAGGAACAGTTAATGTTCACATTGTTTGATCAGTTTTGCATGCCTATATTTGGTAATCTGAGCAACTCTTTTAAAGATAACAATATGCAATATAACAACCATTATTAAATTCTTATTGTCTTGTCTTGAAATCCTGTATCACTATTGTTTTGGGGTTTTTTTCTTGTTGTTGTTTCTTATTTCCCTTCATTTTTTGTTTTTTTCTTTTTCTGTGTTTTCTCTTTAAAATAAAAAAAAGAAAGTACCAAGAATAGTAAGAAAAAATGGCAGCCCTACATCCCCAGGTAGCATTTTTTACTACTGTTTTAGGGTCTCAATATAAGGAATATACTATATTAAATTATATTAAAAATACAGAAATGATCTAATGATGTCTATAGCCAGGCATAATAAAAGAGTTAATTCCACCTAAAAGTCTGCATAAAATATTTAAAACTCCTTTAGGTCAAGCATGGTGGCACATGCCTATAATGCCAGCACTCAGGAAGCTGAGGCAGGAAGTTCACTGCTAGTTTGATGCTAGCCTGGCTACAAAGTGAGTTTCAGGTCAGTCTGAACTACATTGTGAAACCCTGTCTCAAAAAGTCAAAAACAAACAAACAACAAAAATTCCTTTAATATAATCCTTCTACAATCAAAGCCCTTGGAAAGGATTATAAAAAGCTATCTGTTTTAGTTTCTGAAAGCTTACTTTAAACCATTCTAAATAAATGGAAAGTGATCCTCTAGGTTGCTGTATCTAATGATTTTCATCATCAAAATCCCTTCTGTCTCTATTAAAGTAGTCAGCAGCATTAATCTTTATTATTTGTGTCATCCTATATACTATATGTTTCTTTATTATTTGTGTCATTCTATATACTATTGTTTCTCTTTTATAGGTATAAATCTAAACTCCTATAATGGTTTATGAGCTATGATACAGCAGAAAATATGTTTTACAGCTTTTTCAAATGATTTGCTTTAGAAATCAGCACAGTATCCGATGGTGTAGCTATTTATTGCCCAAGTCTTTCACAACTATCTGTGTGGGAAAGTTCTTTCTCTGATTCTAGGCTTTCTCATCAGAATTCATCCATTCATCTAATAATTTACAGAGCCAGATACTATTCTAGATTTTATAAACTAATCAAAAATCCTTCTCCACAAAGAACATGATAGTAGGGATTCACAGACAACAGACAAAATACAATACAGTGAGTTAAGCAGATACATGTGCTATTTTAACATTGATAAGGTTAATTTTGTATTTTAAATATAGTAGTCCAAGAGGCTGAAATGAGAAAGCAAGGATCTAACAGAAGTAAGGGGCACGCTACCTAAATTACATGGATGGAAAGTATTCAGGGAGAGGGAACAGCAAATGACTGCAAGCCTAAATAAAGCCCAGTGATGGCAGGGAGGCTGGAACACAGTGAATATGAAGGCAAGAAGGAGAGGATAAGGTGAAAGACAAAATGGAGCAGCAGATCATGTAAGACTCCGGAAGACATGATGTGGACATATGCCTTCAGAGGGAAATGGCACACTACTGCTAAGGCATCTTGAGCAAAAGACATGATCTGATGCATCATTCTGGATTCAGAGTTGTTTTGTTTTGTTTTGTACTGGGAATCAAGCTCAGGTCTTCATATTTGCCAGAAAGGCTCTGTGCTGCTGAGCTACATCCAGGACCCTTGCTGTCTCTCATTCTGGATGTTATATTTTAAAAGACTGGAGAAAAGAGCAAAAGCAAGAGGTTACCATATCAACACAGGTGAAAGATTGAGGCTTAACAATGGCAAGGATCATGAGAGAATAGATTAGCTCCTATATATAGTCTGAAGACCTCATAAGATTTCCTTTCTGATTATTTGTGTTTCTTTGGTTCTTTTCTGACAGGGTCTCACTATATGTATATAGTCCAGGTTGGCTGGCTGTGAACTCACTATACAGTCTGGATTGGCCTTAAACATGGGATCCTCCTGCTTCTGCCTCCAGAGTATTGGAATTACAGAAGTTTACCCATATGCCTGGTTTCCTTGCTGTTTAAATGTATGGTGGAAAGGGAAAAAGAGAAGATTTGAATAAAATTCCAAAAGTTTTGATCTAGGCACCAAAAGGATGGAGTTGCTATTAAATAAGATGGGAGAGATTCTAGGAAAGCATGAATAGGGAGATTCTCAGGAAGTCACATTGGAATAGATTAAGTTTGAGATATCTGTTAAACATCTAAGAAGAAAAACCTTGAGTAGGCAACTATACAGAAATATATGCATATAAATGTTTATGTTTTTATAAGTATATATTTATATGTGTGCATAAACAGTCTATAAATATTTTAAGATATCCTATTTATATTCCACAGAATGGCTAAAACAAAAAAAAAATAATGATGATACAAGCAGACAGAGAATTGAATGACTTACACATTGCTGCTACAGCCCTAAGACAAGGACATAAACTTAAGGCTCTCAGTACACGGATATTTACAACTCTCTATCAGATAAGATGACCGAAAGTAAAAGCATAGGAAAGAGAATAGGCCCAAGGACTAAGATTTCAGACACACCAACAATAAAATCCCAGGCAATCAGACGAAACAGAGGAGACTAAGAATAAGGATACAGTGAGGAGAAAGCAAGCCAGAAGAGTGTGCTGTTCTGTGACAAGTTAAGGACCTTGCAGGGAAAAGTTAAGAAAACATTAATAACCACCTTGCTGAATTGTTAGGAGGGACATAACCCAGTGCTAGTAACGGAGAGCTCAATCTACAGTAGCTTGAGTCTTCCTCAATTTACACTTGCTGAATGGTACCTTTCTGTTTCTGTTAGTGTTTTGCTTGTTTAGTATCTGTCCCAACAAAATTGTTTATGAGAAAAACTACCAAAAAGACAGTATATTTAAGATGGCTCTCAATTTGCTATCAATAAGCAAGTTTAGTGAACAATAAAACTGAATTAGAAATCTACCAAAAAAGTAACAACTTCCACTATGTTTCTTAGTTTACTCATTCAACTGTGAAATCCTGGGTTCCCAAGGCATTGCTACCAGGAATATCTAAACATAAGTCAACTCTGTTTGTTCACTCAAAATTAATACAGCAAACTAAAGAATCCAGAAACAGGCCCATATGAACATGTTACAATGACTGATTATCAACAAAGGGAAAAAAATGATTGAAGGAAGGATGACTTTTCAACAAACGGTCCAGAGCAATTAAACATCTATGGGTAAAACAATGAACTCTGACCTAAGCCTTATACAAGACTTAACTCAAAATGGATCACAGACTTAAATGTAAAACTAAAAAATAGGAGAAAGCCTTCAGGATCTAGCATGAAGGCCATAAAAGCTTCTACATCTTTGAATGTTACAAACAGCCTGCTACAGCATCCTTGACACAGGTTTACTACCATGAGGCTAAGGGAGCACAATTTATAAAGAAAAAAATTGATAAATTGGATTTTATCAAAATTTAAGATGCTTGCTATACAAGAGAAGCACTGTGAAAATGATGAAATGACAAGTAAAGCCTGGGAGGAAATATTTGGAAACCACTTATCTCACTATAGGTTCATATTTATATTTTTTAATACTTGATAAAAAATATTTAAACCCAATCTAATTAAGTTAGGCAATTTACCAAAAGGCAAATTAATACAAGAAAGTATGTCCAACTTTATTAGTTACTAGAGAAATGCAAATCAAAAACATTTATCAGGGCTGGGGATTTAGCTCAGCAGCACAAACATCTGCCTGGCAAGTGCTAGCTCATGAGTTCGATCCCTGGAACAAAAAAAAAAATTAAAAGCATTTATCAAAGTGGCTAAAATTAAAAACACTGGTAACACCAAACCACAGCTGGGATGAGAGGAAACTGAGGCTGTGCTGCCACAGCAAGCATGAGGGTAAGCAAGGAGAAACTGGGTTGCTCGTATGCTAATAATGGGAATGTAAAATGCTACAGCTGCCCTGGAAACAGTATGGTAGCTCCTTAAAAAACAGAACCTGCCATGTCTAAGACCCTAAATTCAACACACAGCACTGCAAAAGACAGAAAGGGAAGCAAGTTGGAAGGGAGGCAGATGAAGGATGGAACAAAAGAAGGAATGGAGGGAGGAAGGAATGAAGGGAATTTAGGAGAGGGATAGATGGAAGAACAAACAGATGAACAAATAAACTGACTTACCATAAGGCCCAGCCACTGCACTCCTAGGCAATAAAAGAGAAATAAAAAAGTTCACAGGGAACAAAGAGTACAAAATAAAGGATGGGTAGAAGGAGACAAGGGCATAGAGATCTCTTACAAATGAAAAGGGCTCTGGAAACTGAGGGGAGCGGAAAGGGAGAGAGGAGGCGGAAATAAGTAGAATAATGACATGCTATGTACAAACCTAAGAACCTCAATGAATGTAAGCATTTTATGTCATAAATATGAAATACGATTAATAATGTCACCAAGAACAAAAACAACGAAAGGGAATTCAGAGGAGGAGGGAGAGAGGCAAGAAATATTTGAAAAAAATCAAACTGTGTCATGTACAAGTATGTACATTCTCCAACATGACTATAAACTGGATGTACTGTAACAGGTGCTAATAAAAAAGAAGTTCACAGGTTGCTTAACCATTGACTTTTGAGTAGATGCAAATGTTCATAGTATCTTTATTCGTAACAGTCAAAATCTGGAAAACAACCCAAAGTTACTCAACAGGTGAATGGTTAAAACAGGCAAATGGCACCATGATATAATGCACAGCAATAAGAATTTTTGAAATATATAACAACTCAGGAAGAGAAAAGTCAGCACCCCCCAAGAATCGGCCATGCTGGGACTGGGAGAATCCAACAAGAAGCCAACTAGCCAGCCTTTCTGGAAAGCCATGCAGGTTCTAGAAAGAGAAAAGTCACTGTCTCCTATGAGCCTACTGGTGTGCAGACTGAGAATGAACACCTCACACCACCCACTCCCAATCCCATGCCCTCTGCCCCACCACCTACCTCCCACACCTGCCATAAGCAACCCTCCAGTTAGGAGGACAGACTGAATTGATAGAAACTAATGTATATAAAGCAAGTAAATGCTTGTATTGTCTGGTTGATTCTGCAGGCCTGGGGCAAGTGGTCTGAGCATCTCTTGGGAGGATGACAGTATGCAGTATAGCAAATATGGGGGATTTCCTTCTATCTTGTCTTTGAATTTCAATACCGTTCTCACTGTTTTTGCTTTGTTCTTATTGTTTTGCTTTATTCAACATTCTGTTTTGATTGGTTTTATAGTGTTTTGTTTTTGGTTTGATTTTGCTATACCTGATGGAATGGACAACTGTTGTGAAGATAAAAAGATATACTATAGTAGTTACTGCTGTTTTCCTAGTATCCTGCTTTGAAGTTCTGTACCAATTTTGCTGCTTTGTTTTGATTAGCTTTGTTCTGTTTTGTTTTGTTGGATTTTACTGTCTTTAAAATAAAAAACAATTTTTAAAAAAAATCATGTAATTGCTGATAAAAAAAGAAATAGCTAACAACTCAGAGAAAATTAGGCTAAGTATAAAAAATTTATGCCAAAAGGCAACAAATGGTCTGATTTCACTTCTATAGTATTTTAAAAAATGAAACAGTCAGAGATGGTGATGAGCTGGACGAAGGCTAAGGTCGTGGGTAGGGAGGACTGTGGTACGCCTACAAAAGGATAGCTCCAGACAGTTTGTGGTAATAGAACAGTTCTGTATCTAGACTGCAAAGACAGTTACACAAATCTTTTAGAAAAATATTCACATAGGTACAATATTGATTTAGTGGTAAAACACAAATCAACTTTGGCCAATGAACAAATGTCATATTCCTAGATTTGATATTGTACAACAGTCATGAAAGGAATTACTATTTGGGAAAACAGTTGACAGATACCTAAAACAACTCTACATGATTTTTTATTTTGTTTATGAGTTGCTGAGAATGTGTAATTTTTAAAAATAAAATACGGGCAATATTGTGATTTTCAAGGCATTCCCATAAAATATGTCATTTGGTGTAAAGTATTCATATAAAAATGTTACCATCCTTTATAATCAGGGAATAAAGTGGTATTCTAACACTAAAAGCTTTTTTTTTTTTTTTTTTTATTCAGTTAGAATACCTCCACTTTAGGTTCTCAACATGATACATGATTGGGAAACCATGCTTTACTATATCCTAAAGTAAAAGGACATAAAGATGAAACATCACTGAGAAGATATAAGAGTTTAGCTAACTACACTTCAATAGCAACAACCTATAAACTATGGTCCACAAGACCAATGGGGCCCATAGTCTCTTGTTATAGCCTGCAAATTAGGAATTTACAGTAATTCTTAATTTTGTTTTGTTTTGTGGCATTGAGTATTGAACCCCAGGCTTCATGCATGCCAGACAACTAACCCACCACTGAATCACATACCCCATCCTTTTTTTTTTTTTTTTCAATTTTGACATAGAGTCTTACTAAGTTGCCTTGGGCTGGCCTTGAATTTGTGATCTTCTTGTCTCAGCTTCCTGAGTTGCTGGGATTACAGGCATGCTGTACTATACTTAGTATGCATGCTCTTTAAAGAATGCTTTTGAAAAACAGAGAAAAACATATGACAAAGACATAATGCACTAGTCCCACTTTATCTGCAGTTTACCTTTCTAAGGCTTCAGTTGTGACTAACCGTGGTCCAAAAATATTAAAAGGAAAATTCCAGAAGTAAATGTAAGTTTTTTTTAACACACCATCCTAAGCAAGGTGATGATGTTTTGTCCTATCTTATTTTGACCTGCTCCACCAAAAATGAAGCATCCCTTCAATGCCTGCTTGCCTGCTTTGATGAAGCTTGCTTTGACGTGCAAGCATTCCTGTTGCACGTACTACCCACCATTGTATGTGCTACCACCAGTTAGCCAATTGCAACCAATCCCAGTTATCAGATCAACAGTTAAGGTATAGCAATGCTTGTGTTCAGAAAAGCCTTTTTTATTTAATAATAACCCCACAGAGCAAGAATAGTGATATGGCAATGTTATTGCAGCATAATGTTATGTTTTTCTATTTCATTATAAGGCACTTTTATTAACCTCCAACACTACCTACATCGTTAAACTTTATCACAGGTATGTATGTACAGGAAAAAAAAAAAAGCATATATACGGTTTGGTGCTATATGCAGTTTTAGGCATATGCCAGGGCTTTTAACATGTATCACTTGTCAGTAAGGGAGGATTACTGTTGCTATTATTTGGCCCTTTTAGAAAAGGTTTGCCAACCCTTGTTTTTATAATATCCCTCAATAAACTACATGACAAACTTAGAAACCAAGATTCGAATTTTGAAAAATCCCTCCCCCACTTATACCATCCATTTGCCCTTTCACAGAGAAGTCTTCATTTTTTGTTTTTTTGTTGTTGTTCACTCCTCACTCCAAGATGCTTTGCTTGTTAAAAGTGACACCTCAAAGCATTAGACCTGGCATAGCTTACCAACGGGAGTGCTGTCTTCAGGGCGCCCAATGTCCTGAATGAACTTCTAAAGTCATGCCCCCACTCAGAAATACAGTGAGCCTCATCCACTGCAATCAGTGCAATACCTTTTAAAAACATAAATAGACAAAGTTCAAAGAGGGAAAAAATTCATGTAGATCTTCATTTAGAATATACAAAGCTTACAGAATAACCTATGTCAATATGGCTTGTATTAAAATGTAAGCATACAACAAAAGTAACATCAAAGTCATTACAGGGACTAGGACAAGGGAAGATAAATACATATAAATGGCATTAGAATAAAAAGAAATCATTTATATATTAATTCAAAAAATGTATTTATTAATTTCCAATGTTCATTATTCTTCAAATAAATAAACTGCTTGCTAGCACTTTCTCCTTAAAACTATCCTTATGAACCACCTGCAATAATGTCTTTTAAAAAAAAACAAAGTTCTATTGCTCCTTGATAATGCCTTATATCTTATCTCATAGATTAGCTACAGAGTCAATACATTTCTACAGAGATTAAATACATCACTATCCATGACTGATCACACATGGTATTACAGAAAGTACCTTGGAAATGCCAGTATTACAAGATGATATCTACAATATCTAATGTAAAATAGAAGAAAACTAAATCTCACAATGCGCAAAGTAGGCAAAAGGAAGATAATTTATTGTTTCTTTCCTGGCTCTGTCCCCCATCCACATATGTTGAAACAGAATCAACCATATGTAGAAAAGTATTTAAATAAAGGATTTTATTGTCCAATCATCGGTTAAAATATCTTCAGATAGTTCAGTTATGTCTAGTATGCTTTTGTCCTCCAATACCAAATTAATACATAAGACAAAGTAATTTTTTCCCTTTGTCTGAGTATTAATATTGTTTTGCCACTAGAGGGGTAACTAAAATCATGTTCTCTGGAGTCAGACTACCTGGATGTGGAACCTGCCTCCACCACTTATTGTGTCTAAAATAAGTTACAAAAGTTTTCCAAATCTCAGTTTCTACACAAGTAAAATGTGGATCAAAACAGTATGTAACATTTCTTATTAAAGAATGCTTAGATAAAATGCTTAGATAGTACCTGGCACAGACACAAAAAAGAGCTTAATTTTTAAAATATTGTACTACTATTATTATAGTTATTAAATGGCCAGTATGAACTAAACCTTTTTCTAGGAAAAAAAAGATTAACACAATTTTTGACCTTGAGGAATTCACAATTACACAAGAGGAGATAGACATCCCAATGAACAATGGCAATTAATCACGACTAAAACATACAGTTCTAAGAGCACAAGGAGGAGGAAAAAAGCACATAAATCTACCAACCATAAGCAAAGAACACTGCTTAGCAACAAAATTCTCTAGTCACTGTTGAGTAGCTGGACAAACATCAGTGTAACCAATACAGTTATTTTTTTACAAACTAAATCACCTAGATTTTCAATTAAATATATCTTCAAAAGATGAAGATCCTTCCTTTATTTTAAAAGTCTTAGTTACAGGGTTGACTGAGTAGCTCTTAGAGGAAGCTAATCTTATCAAAATCAGTTTAGGCAACAATGTCCCCTTAAAATGTAAAAGTTCAAGTGTTTTCACAAGACCTACATGTATTTCATTTGGCATACATATTGAAGTCTAATTTCTAAAGTTACAAGTATGGTAGTAAAGAGTGTCTATATAAAAGTATGTTTGCGATTTCAGTTATAAATCAAGAATAAACAATTAAACATTTACCTAAAAATTGTATGTCTAATTAGTCAAATGTCAGACTACTATAAAAATAACATCCTGAATATATTAATTTTTACAAATACTGTACAATTTCTTGCAAACAAAAGCCAAAGGAAAATATTTCAAAAGTAATTTCCATTTATCCCTTCTTACTCAACATTAAATCACTCCACCAAAATTTTTTTATCCATCCCAATTAAAGTACTGTGCTCTAATGATTCCAGTGCTCATAATCAATCCATTATTTACAAATATAGAAAGTTAAAAGTGCTTGCTTTGGCTTGTATCTAGCTGTCCCCACAAAGCCTCACGTAGTCATAGGTGGGGCTTTTCAAAGGTGGCTTGATCAATGGTGTGCAATGCATATTAAGAGTTGTGTGAATATGGATTAAGAGTGTTATAACTAAATCTGTTATTTAGTTAATATTAACTGGCTTTTTTTCTGGGTGTGGGTAATGGGAAGGCTCACCCTAGATGTCAGTGGCATCACCTAAAAGGCTTCTAGTTTGGATGAAATAAAAGCGAAAGAGAGGCCTGCTGCTTCCTGCCTACCTCATCATGAACTGTTCCTCTTTTGCATGGCCCTCTGCCATGTTGCCTTGACTCTGAGTCAAGAAACTATGGACTGAAACCTCAACAAACCGTGAGCTAAAATAAATCTTTCCTCCTTTAACTTGTAGGTGTCAGGTATTGTATTTCAGCAATGAGAAAGTAATTAAGATACTGCTAATTGAAAGTATTAAATATCTGCTTAAATGTTTAAAATATTCATTTAATAACACAAAAACAAAATAAGCACTAACATACAACAAAACATACTCAAATCACTATGGTCACAGATCCTACTTTTTACAATCAAAACAGGAAAATTACCACTAGGGTGGTTAGGCTTAACCTAAAGTGAAATATTTAAAAGAAACTTCACTCAAACTAATAGGAATCATATCAAATTCATTTTCCATTAAATGCAAAAATATACCTGTAAGGGAGTTTAACAGCTAAAAGGTGTACTTAGGTAATATATTTATTCAAATGTTAATTTCTGGACTCCAATTTTTTTGCTTTAATCACATACTAAAAGACAAGTTTGTTTTCATTACATTGTTGGAAAAATGGTTAAATATTTTCCCTATGTGCAACATTAAGTAAAATGTTACAATGTGGAAAATTTATACTATCTTTAATATATAATTATCCAAGAAAGTCATGTAATGTGGGAAAACTGAGTTTGGTTAGTTCAACTGAAGGTATAGAATAATCCGTGATCAAAATCATGATTATAACTCCAGAAGCCACTAAAAAAGACAAATAAAAAATTTTACATAACCCCCAGTAGAGCGGCAGCAGTTTTTAATTCTACATTTACATTTTCTACAAAATATACTCTTAGAGTACCTAAATTGGGAAGTTTGTTTATTTGTAATCAGTCACATTTATTTGTATCAAAGGACTTGTGGTTCCCAATCCAAGCTATACATAAGAATCACCTATGAAAAATTACAGATTCCAAACTTCACCCTAGGCCTATTACATCTGAATTGTTATTGTTGAACACTAGTTAGCTACACTCTTTTAAAACTGAAGGGTGATTCTTATGCACAACAAGGACAGAGAACCACTATATAAGTTACATTTACATTCAAAATATGAAAAAGTGGTAACTTATAATTTCATAAAATCTGGGATTCAATATTTACTCAATGATACATTTAAGTAACCAATTACATGCCAATTACTGTATTGGGAAGTATAAATAAGAATTGCATTTTCCCCTTAAAAAGTTTATGGTCTAGCTGAAGAAAACAAATACATAAACAGGAAATAATAACGAAGGAGCCCAATTTCTATGGTAAGACTAAAGCAGAGAAGTAACAAACCGGAGTCAGAGAGATTTTTTGGAGATCTTTGAAATAAACTTTAACATAAGTTAAATCTAGTATATATCTATAGGTTTAATTCTTTAGGATAATAATTCAGTAAGTATTTATAAGGATACTATTTTGTCACTTACCAATATTAGCCTGTAGTTGCTGGAGCATATCCAAGTTACCTGAACAAAATTCTGGAGTTATGTAAATAATCTGGTATTTGCCTCTGTGAAAAACAAAAAATAGAAATAGGGAAAAAAAAGCCACAATAAAGAAAACAATCATCTCAATGAATTACAACTTCAAATCAAACTACCTAATTTTTAAATGATGTATTATGCTACTTATAAAAAAATTAAATGAATGCTATATATGTGTTTATATATTCATATATTTTAAGTATTTGACTTCTCTTTAACCCATGAAAATAAAATGTGGCAATGCCTGTCAGCGGGTATTTAGCACCAAGATGACATTAAAAGCCAGGCTCTTGATCTCCAGCAGTCTAGTCCCAAAACTACAGTGCTTGAGTTGAATGATCAAACCTTTATAAACTTTTCATGATGTTATCCTGCCCATCACCACATTCTTTTTCTAAGAATCACAACCCACAATCCCTGCTCCCCATGATTAAGCCTTCATTATTCATGTTTATTCTATGTATTTTGCTATTTTGCATAAAATTTACTAGGCCAAGGATAGTGTGTCAAAATCAAACCAGTTCAGTCTCTGCCCTAGAATCTGGAAGTCTGATCATGAAACAACCAGTCAAAGCGATACAAAGGAATTAAAAAAAAAAAAAAAAAAAAAGGGAACTACAGAGTAGCCATCCTCTATTGTGTGACTAGAAAAGCCAAGGATGCTTATCTCCTCAGAGGAAAAAAAGAGAGAGAGACACATGGAGACTCCAGATAAAAAGAAAGCTCCATTGTATTTTCCACACTCAATTCCAGTCATAACCTATGGGCTGCCTAACTTTTTTTCACTAGCATCCATGATACATTCTTTTATCCCTAATATAAAATTCAGGATTTGCTTAAACTACTTTAAGTTAATTTATATTCTGGGAAGATAGAGTAGTTATTAAGATGATATTTGTTATAAAAACTAGGTCAAAATATAGAATGTCTTTCTCCATTCTACTGAATATGACTGATCAGATGAAATAATGTTCTACACAAAAAGACTTCAAAATAATGAATATATTCATTCAAACAAATATTTGAGTGTCTACTCTGTGCTTGTAATTGTACTTTCTCTACAAATCCATTAATAAAAAAAAATTCCCGTCAGAAATTAAGTCTCCTATTTAACATAGAAAATAATACAAAAACTCGCTGCTATCAGACTGCCCAGGTTTGAAACTCAGTTCTAACACTAGCAAGCAAAGTGAATTTGGGCAAGTTAGTTAACTTTATGTGGTTTGTTTGGTTGTTGTTTTTTTTGTTTTTTGTTTTTGTTTTTTTTGCACCTGGGATGGAACTCACGACCTCACATTTACCAGGGTGGGCCCTTAGCCAGCTAAGCTAAAGCCCAGTCAAAGTTAGTTAACTTTAGCATGCCCCAGTTTCTTCAGAATAAGACAGCAATAATAATTATCATAGCAGTTAATTCGTTAGATATATAGATTCCAGACAACCCAAATCAAAATAGTAGTAGGAATTTTGGTTCAATAGGTGATGTGAAATACTTAGAAACAGAAAGAACCCAGATAATCCTAATCAATTTTGAAAGAACAAAATTAGAGGATTTCCACTGCCTGACCTAAAGGTTTAATAAGGCTCTAGTAAGGAAGGGACAAACAAGATTAAGGAATGGATCTACATAACAGAAAATAGAACAGCAAGAGACCCGTTTTGACACAAGGTCTCAGTAAGTAGCCCAGACTGGCCTCAAACTCTTAACCTCATGCCTCAGCCTCCCACATAGCTAAGAGTACAAGGCATATATAATTTATTTTTTACAAACATAAAAAGACAATTCAGTGGAGAAAAGATAGTCTTTTCAACAAACAGAGCTGGAACAACTGGATATTCACATGTGAAAAATAAATAAAATACAAGCAACATCTCAGATGATATACGTAAAATTTATTTTACATGACTCATAGGTCTAAATGTAAAATATAAAACTGCACAACTTGTAGGAGAAAATATAAAATGAAACCTTTATGACTTTGGCCTAGGCCAAGATGTCTTAAAACACCAAAGTAAAATTCATAAAAACAACAAATTGACAAACTAGACTTTATCAAAATGAAAGCCTATTGCTCTTCAAAAGAACTGTGAAGACAGTAAAAACAGGAGCCATGAATTAGGATAAAAGGTTTACAAAACATACATAAAAGATTTATATCCAGAATATATAACTACCAAAACTCAGTAAGGAAAAAAGGCCAATAAAGAATGGACAATAGATTTGAAAAGATACTTCCTCAAACAAGATATACAGATGGCCAATAAGTATAAGAAAAGATGCAACATAACTAGTAGGGAAAAGCAAATTTAACACATAATGCTAAACTTAAAATTATTTAATCTGCTATAAAATTGCTAAAATTAAAGATTGACCACACCAAGAAATGTCAAGGATGGGGAAGAATTGGACATTTCATATACTGCTGGGGGGATGGGGTATGAAATATTAAAACTACTCTCCACAAGTTTGACATTTCTTAAAAAGTTAAACACAGAATCATCATAGCCTAGCAATTCCACTCATTAACATATATACAAGGAACTGCAAAACATGTTTATATAAAAACCTGTACATAAATATTCAAAGCACTATTACTCCTAAAAGCCAAGTAAGAATAACCCAAGTGGTGGCACTAATGAATGGATAAACAAAATGTGAAATGCTGATTCAGTGGAGTACTATTCAGTCATAATAAAAACTGATATACTAATAAAAGAATACTAAGGAAAGATGACAGACACAAAAGACCACATACTGATGAGTTCATTTATATGACATGTCCAGAACAGATATATTAAATAGAGACACACAGTAGATTAGTGGTTGGAATGGAATAGAAAAGGGAATAACTAGTAGTGACTGGTTAATTGGTGTGTCAATGGTTTTGTGGATAATGGAATGTTCTGGAATTTGTGATGACAGTTATATAACATTATTAACACATTAAAAGCTACCAGATGTTAATAATAGTAAAAATGGTAAATTTTATGATATGTCAATTTTACCTTAATTGAAAAAAATAAAGTTAAATCCACCACCTGTTCCAGTCATTCCACTTGTATATAACAATCAATTAAACTATATTGTTCAGTCATTTTATCTTTAGTAATCTAAAATAGAAACATTCCAAGTATCTATTAGCGGATAAATGGATAGGTTGTAATATATCCATGTAATGTATTCTACTTGCCAATAAAAGAAATGAACTATTAATAAGTGTAATATCATGCATGGATTTCAAAATAATTATGCTACGTTATTTAAACCAGACAAAAGAAAAAACATAGTGTATGATTAACACCATTTATATATAATTTTAGAAAACACAAATTGATTTATAGTGATGGAAAACATATTAACAGTTATCTGGTAACTGGAGTGAGAAGGTAGGGAAACAAGAAGAAATGGATCAAGAAAAGTACCAGTAAACTTTGCAGGTAATGATTACGATTGTTATCTGAATTTTGATGATGGCTTTGTAGATACATACATGTGTTAAAATGTACCACAATATACACTTTCAATATGTAAAATTCATTGTATGTCAACTATACCTCAATAAAGGTAATTAAAATATTCAAATGTACAAAGCATATGTTCACAAAAAGACTGTTTTGGAAGGTTAACATCAGCTTCCTTACTAATAGTTCAAAATTAAAAAGAGCCTAGGCATCTATCCAAGAAGAAATGTGAAAATAAACTACAGTATATTCATACTCAGACATTAAAAAAACCACTACTGACACATGCAACAATATGGAGGAATCACAAAAACATTATGCTGAATGAAAAAGTCTTCCAGGAAAAAGTTCATTTTGTGACTCCATTTACATGAAATTCTAGAATAGTAAAAATTACACAGCAGTAGAAAAACTTAAGAAGCACTGATTTGCTTCAGGATACAGTTGAGAAGGATATATGGGAAAGGACACAAAGGAACATCCTAGAGCCACAGTAACATTCCACCCACCATCTTGATAGGGGTTTGGATTACATATTTGTATGCAATTCTCAAAACTTACTAAATGCATGTGCACACATGTATGTATTTATATATACGTGTTTTTAGTGTGCATTTAAGATTACATTCTTCTTACAACATGGCAAAATTGGTGGGAAAAGGACTGTCTAGACCAGTGGTGGCAAACAGTATGTGTATAGTATGACACACAAACTGCAACCAGCTCTTCATTATTACCAACAGCTCTAAAAAATTTGCCATCACTGGTCTAGTCCCTGCTCAGTCAAAATTTCAGAGATTCTGGAAAAATTATTTGCCTCTGGGTCTCAGTTCCTCATGGGTAAAAATAGTCAAATCTAGATATTCTTTCAGTTCTATTCTTAAATCTGCAAACTTTACTAATACTTTTCCTCTTTCCCTGCCCTTCCCACTCCAGTCACCAATCACCAAACTAAAATTTTTATAAGTCCATGACTACAATGTCAATCTTACAGCTCAGGAACTAAGAATAACAGAGCCTTCTATGTTTGAAACATGCTAAAACTATCTATACTATGTAACACAATGTACACTTAAATCACGGACATTTTAGTCATGCATTAAGTAAAATATTTCTGCATAGAATTCTCTCACATACCATAGTCACCTGAGTAACTTACTCACAATTTAGCATCTTCTAGAACATTTTTTGATTGTGCTGATCCAAGGAAACAGGCTGGAATGTTGGACATTCTATAAACAAGAACAAACATTCCAGAGCAATGTACACATTATAAATGTTAACTTCATTTTTAAGTGAGAACAAATTTTTTTTACAAGTTATAAAAACAACTGCAATGCTCTTCTTTCCTTTTGCATCTCACTAACTTGATAAAAGTCCCTCAACAGCCAGGCAAATTTTTAAGTCAAGTCTTTCACTGATAACTTGGTTTGAAGCAGATAAAACGTTTTTTCAGAGATTAAAAAATAGGCTTCTCTGTACGTATTTGATACCAAACTGAAGTACAGGTAACAGAACAAGAAACAAATTTTAACATAATAAATGTAAACTGGAAAAATAATATTTTTAGAAAATTTTATCAAGGCCCTCTGATAACTGTGATTTACAGAGAAATCAAGAGAGAAGTTAAGGGCTGGAGGCACAGATGAGTGATAGAGCATTTGCCTAATATGTGCAAAGCCTTGGGTTTAATATCTAGCACCAGAAAAGAAAAAAGAAGGAAGAATGTAGTATCTCCCACTAAAGTGTTATTTATTAGTAGTAAAGATAAAGCACACTTGTAGAAATGTTACTTTAAAATAAATTTTAACACATGATTCATCAGATGTTTCCTTTATAGACAAAAGCAAGAGGGTAATGATGTGGAAATGAAAGCATTACATACTCAAGCTGCAGCACTTGGTCTTCCATCAAGGAAATAAGAGGTGAGATGACAATGCCAATCTTGCCCAAGTACACAGGTGGGTACTGGAAGCATAAACTCTTTCCATATCCTTAAAGTAAAAATAATACACTCACAAAAATAAAAAATAAACAGCATCTTCTTACCATGTGCTTGTATGGCTGCATGATCAGTACTAATATACCATGTTCCTAAAAGCTATTCCATGCATAAATTTCAGTATGTTCACTTTGTTTTATATTTCATTTTATTTTTTAAATTTTTTTATTTAAAGAGAAAAAAAGCATGTAAAGGGTAGAGATAATACAGAATTTAAAAAGAAAAGATAAACAATAAGAAATCTCTAGTTGATAAATTACATATTGTCCTCTTAGAAATAGTTGTTCAAGTTACAAAATTAAAGCATACAAAGTAGATAGTCAAACAGTGAGAGTGTAAACAGCTATGCATGCATGAATCTCTACATGTATTTCTATCCTTTCTGTATTAGAGGGAAAAACAAAACTTAGCAAGACAAAACAAATTCCTATAAAAACATGAAACCAAAAAGTCGTATAAAACCACAGTACAAGGTGAGCTACAATGATTATTGTGTTGTTTCTTATTATCTTCAATAGAATTGTCTACATCATCAGGCATAATTGAATATAGAAGTACATAACAATATTAGTAAAAATAAAACATTGTAGACAGTATAAAACTTCAAAGGCAGGTAATAATCAAACCAGAGTGGATATTCTAATGAATCTTGTCATCTTAAGTGCAGTTGCCTATACTCTCAGACTTGATATTATCAATCATAACAGCTTTGAATAAAATCTATCAATACAAAACACCTATCCAACAAAGCAGATTCGATTATGATCAGTCATGGTAAAACAGTGTAGGTTTTACAGAGCTTTAGAGTAAGTTAATAGGAAATTAAGGATGATTACAGTACTATATCCTGTTATTTTGGGGATTACTATCTGTGCTCTCAAATCTAGTACAGGTAGAATGACTGGAACAGAATATAATACATCTAAACAGAGTAGTGTGAGTAATGTGGGTTTTAAATCCTCATGCACTATTAACAATATAGTGTATCAAGGCCATCTCTGTTAGAGATTCTAGTTATCCTTCTCTGCCTCGTTTCTGCTATGCTATTTTTCTGCCTTTGTCTAGTTTTTTCTTTCATTC